>CAUYUJ010005424.1:211517-396517 GCA_963575745.1 Prorocentrum cordatum
GAGGAGGGGGAGGATGCGCGAGCGACGGAGGGCGCCGTGCCGCACTCTCCCCCGCGCGTGGCCGTGGCCGCACGGGATGAGGAGGGAGGAGGGAGGGAGGGAGGGAGGGAGGCGGGAGGGAGGGAGGAGTGAGGAGTGAGGAGTGAGGAGTGAGGAGGAGGAGGAGGAGGAAGATGATGATGATGAGGAGGAGGAGGAGGAGGAGGAGGAGGAGGAGGAGGAGAAAGGAGGAGGAGGAGGAAGGCGGAGTGAGGAGTGATGAGGTAGGAGTGAGAAGGAGGAGGAGGCGGAGGAGGAGGCGGAGGGGAGGAGGATAGGGAGGAGGAGGAGGAGGAGGAGGAGGAGGAGGGAGGAGGAGGAGGAGGAGGAGGAGGAGGAGGAGGAGGAGGAGGTTCTTACCTGGCCTCGGGCCATCGAGGGCCAAACGATTCTTCACCCTAACAGCACAGTGAAGGGGTGGCCTCACTGAGGTCCCCGTGTTTTCCATTGGGGATCATGGGTATGGGCGGTTTGGCATCTGCAGAAAAGCCCCCCCTAACTTCGGTCCCCTCCCTGAGGGTTAGGGGTCCTTTTGCTGCTGATCATCGGAGCCGTCAAGGAACGACTCGGGATGAAAAGCCGGTCCTGGGGAATGGGTCGACACCTCTGGGTGTCGACGTTTTGAGGGCGACGGGTGCTGAGGTTTTCGCCGTTGTCGGGCCGTCGGGGCCCTCCGCGGGCCACGGGAGTGTCAGAAAGCGGCCCAGGATGAAGAGCACGTCCTGGGGGAATGCCCCAGGGTCCAGGACCCATTTCCTTCGGGACCCGTTTCCCCTGTGCTAGCCTTTCGGTCAGGGGCGGCCCAGCCGACCCGTAGCAAGCCATCCCTTTCCGTGACGGCCACAAGACCCGAATGTTGGCGGTCCGCGCGGATTCTTTGGGATCTGCGCTGGGGCCCCCTGGCGGCGCAGCCCTTGACGCGCCGGAAGCGCGGGAGGAGGGTCTTGTGCAGATCGAAGGAACCTGCGCGGACCTTCGTCTGTTGATGCTTGTGCAGTTGTCCTTCCTCTTCAAGACTTTTCCACCCACCAAACCACCCCAACCCAACCCAAAGGCCCCAATTTGCCCTCCGTCTTCAGTTGGGGGGGGCGTCGGGGAACAGTGCAAAAAATACATCTATGCGGATCCCGTACTCCCCCCCAAACCCCAAGGTTGGATCTTCGAGTTGGGCTGGGGCGGTCTGGTAGGCAGTCAAGGGTCAAGGCTTACGCATGCGGCCCGAAGCTTGAGAGACGAGGATGGCGTCACGGACGGGGGATTGGTTTACCATGGCCCGTTTCTGCCGCGCCCGATGCGGCGGGTCCGCGGAGCGCGGCGGCGGCCCTTCGGCGGCCCCTCGGCGGTGGCGTGGAGTGCGGCGCCGCCGTCGTCCTCGCCGCCGCCGCCGTCGCCGCCGCCCGCGTGAACTCCGCGGCGCAGGTGCTCATGTACACTTCTGGATCCCCAGATCCCAGTCTACTGCAAGCGCCTTCCTAATTCAATAATCGATCTACCCTTGCTGTGGTCTGCTATTCTTTTGGAGCGCTTGAACCCAATCTACTTGATTCTCTTTGAGCGTTGGATGTCTTGTGGAATGTTTTTTTGTGGTCGAGCTCCCACTGTAATCTCCACGGGACCTTGGGCTTTCGGCGGAGGAGTTCATGCTTTCGAAAGCTTCTGCTGCACCTTCTTGTGGCCACGTGCCGACCTGAATGGACCCAGAGGTCCGATGGCTTGATTTATCGGGAAGGCCTTGCGGCTAGTGCCGCCGACCTTGAAGGGGGGGCGACGACGACGACGGCGATGGCGACGACGACGACGATGACGCTCTGGGAGTTCATGCTCTTGATAGCTCCTGATGCACCTTTTTATGGCAACGTGCCGACCCATATGGACCCAGAGGTCCGATGTGCCAGGGCCGGGAGGTCACGTCTGCAGAACACCCAACACGGGCGTCAAGGGGCGCAACCAACCGGTTCGGACAAGGTGACACTGATGCACCACACTCGGCGTCAAGCCAAAGCTCTGGGCATAAGCGAATGTTGGATGTTGCACATATTCGTCGGCTTAACCAGTGAGACGTTTGAACACTTTGACGTCATTTTTTTGGTGGTCCTGCAGACGAAGGCGCTATCCGACCATCGGCCCTTTCGTGGCCGATGCAGCTTTTTGTGGCCACGCTCCGCCTGTATGGAGACCCTGACGTCCGATGCGGTCGGAATTCTTCCCGCACGGGTTTCTCCAGTAGCCCCGGCACTGTCCCATGGGACTGCTGCTGGGCGTCGCGTACCGGGGGGGGCGATTACTGGGATGGCGAGGGCTCCAGAAAAGGGACCCTTTAGGGCCCCCTGAACCCCCATTTCTCGCACATCCATTAATTCACGCACGACGTTTCTTGTCACCCTCGGGGTTCGTCTCTTGACGGCCCTGGAGCCCCCCCGAAGGCTGCACACGGAGACTGGCTTCCGTGCTGCGTTTGTCAAGCCTCGGGTCCCAGAGGTCGCGACCCCTTTTCCCAGGGCAGTTTTTTGTCCCCGGATCCTCTTTTGATGGTCCAGCGTCCAGGGAACGGGCCTTGGAGGCCGCATTCCGGGGAAGCCGCTGGGACGGAAGCAATTGATCGAGTAGGACAGAGGACAGAGAAAAACAGCAAGAGGAGGAGAAGGACAAAGAGGAGGAGGAGGAGGGGGCAGAAGTCTTTCTTGGACGGCTTTTCTGTTTGTTTCTGCCTGAAGGGTGGTTTGCTGGCTCTGGGGGATTTGTATGCTGCGGAAGTGCAAGCGGGCGGGGGGGGAGGGGAATGGAAACGCCTCCACAGCGCCGCGGTCATTTTCAGCGCAGCGCGCGAAGGGGCACAGCCAGAGTGTCATTTGTTGCCCAGGTTTGCTTGCATTCATGCGTGGATATGTTCATTTCGATGGTTTGAGGATGCGGGGTAGGAAGAGAAATAGGAGGAGGAGGGGGCGGAGGAGGAGGAGGAGGAGGAGGAGGAGGAGGAGAAGGAGGAAACAGGGGAAACACGAGGAAGGTTTTCCTTCTCTCGTTCATGCCTTTCCCCCGTCGAGCTTGGACTTCTGTTGCGCCAGGAGCAGCACCAAACACAGTACCGACCAGCGCCGACTCGACGCATCGACGCGACACCACCAATACGACGACATCGTGCACGTTTCAACACACGTGCACGTCTCAACACACGCTACAATACCTCGAGGCTGCGGCCTCATTCACGTGGTCTCGCAAGGCGCGAGCAATGGTCCGCACTTGTGGTTCATTCGTTCGTTCCCGTGTCGCCCCAACTTCTGCGCCGTGTCCCCTCTGGGGTGTTGCCCGCCCTAGTCGCCTGGCGGCCGCAAGCAGCCCACGCTCAATCCCCCCCAGCCCGCTCTCAGTTTGGCGTGAAACCAAATGGATCGGAGAGGGAGGAGCTTGAAGTGAAATGGCCGAGGGGCGCCTTCACCTCGGTGGTGAGGCCGGAGGCCTGGTGTACTTTTACCACCTTGGCGTGCCACCCGAGGGCAGGACACGTCCTGCCGCGAGCGAGACGACTCGACTTGATCCTCACGCCTGGGGCAAGAGTAGAAGACCCCTTCATGTTCATGCAGGGCCGCGGGAAGACGGGGGAGACCCCCGCATGCTCATCCCGTCGCCGCTGCGGCTGGGCCCCGCAGGAGCCCACCCAGATCTTCCCAGTCAGCTCACGCAGGGCGTGGTCGGAGGCCCCAGTGATTGCCCCGTCCGTGGGGAAGGCTAGCCGCGAGCCCCGGGTGATAAATCATAGCCCCCCCCTTCCCCTTTGGAGAGTTGATTCTCCCTGGGCAGGCGTGACTTGCCGGCACAACTCGTTTCTTACGCCCCTCCGAGACCCCGAAATGTGTTATCCCCGGGTGTGATTCTTTGGGGCATGGGGTTATCGTGTCTAACATTTTTGTTGAGGCGTGCACATCCCGGATGCTGCCACTCACATGGCACTGTGCATAGTTGCCGGTATTTCCGCTTGGAGCGGAATACACAGCTTCGATTCCGCAGGACACGACGAGGCGGACAAATGATGCCCCCCACTCAGTTTACACCAGGATGGGTGGTCAGGCCATTGGGGCACAAGGGTGCACCGATGCAGGCCCAAGCGGACGTCGCGGTTGCATACGATTCTACCCCAGCGCCGCGAGCTCAATTCGCAATTCGAAATAAAGAAGCTTCGCGCGCGAGAAAGAAGTATTCAGGGTGCCACCTCGTTGGTGGCACCAGAGGGCTGATGTACCACCATGGTGTGCCACTCGGTGCCAGGGCAATTATCGAGCAACGTACGGGATCGCTGAAAGCTTTTCAGAAACCCCACTGGCACCATGTCGTACACCAGTTCAAACACCATATCTTGCCCCGAGTGCGTCGATTCGGCTTGAACCCACTGCCCGATGGGGCAGCCCAGCGGTAAATACGGATGCCCTTTCAGGTTCAATCTGGACCGTGGAGGAGATTGAGGGGATTCCCCTAAGCTTTCTTGCTGCAGCTGCAGCTGGGCCCCGTTGGATCCCAGCCGGAACTCTCCAGTGGGCTGGGGGCGTGGTCAGAGGCTTCACCCATTTGTTCTTATCCGCGGAGCAAGTTATCGTGCCTATCCGAATCTCTCCGCGAGCGTGCACGACCCGGGTGCCGCCATGCAAATTTCACACCTACGCCGGTGCGGGGGGCACCACGTTGCACATCACAGGCGTGCCTCCTTGCTGGCTCTGTTTGCATAATTGCCCGCATATCCTCCCCGAACAGACTACACAATTACGAATGCTGAGGACACGCTGGGGCGGAGAAATCATGCGCCCATCGCGCAATGTACGCCAGCATGCAACGGAGACGGCACGCGCGAGGGACAGACAATTCACCCAGAATGGTCCCTCGGCGCTCCTTCGGGGCCTGCGTGTCTGCACTGATGACAGGCCCAACCGGGCGACCACCACAAAGTACCATCACCAGTTTCTATCGTTAGACTCCGCCAGATTCGTTCTCATGCTACGCGGTCAGGGCTGCCATCAAGCGGGGGTGGCCAACACAGATCGTTGCATGCTCAGGTCGTGGCACGCAGTACCTGTCGAACTGTGCCGCGCCCGCAGCGGCAACATGCAGTACGGCCGTCCCGCGGACAGTGGGGCGGGCCGCAGTGTTCGGGTGATCGGGTGATTCGCCAATTCCGTCTTATGACGGTGGCATGCCCGTGCCTGTCCATCGACAGGGATGGGCATCCTAGCCTACTTTAGGCACGGCGAGCGGGTGCCAGTACTTGTTCACCGACGTGGAAGGGCACCCAACTCAACAGGGTACCCATTCTTTCAACGTCAGTGTCGAAAGTAGCCGCTCCCGCAGTGGCAGTCTGGCCGTCGCAAGGCCGCTTGCGCGGGCCAAAGTCTTCGGAAACCAAGCACAAAACCCTCTTTGCGATGGCGGGGTGCCCGTTTACTTGTCAGCCAGCAGGGGCGGGCATCCTAATCTTAGGCGCAAAGGGCGGATGCTCAATATTGTTTGACCGATCCCTATCCCCATCCCCATCTTTCGAGCCCCACCGTCTCACCACCTCAGTTGGGGATATGCCCCGCGAAACTTGAGGGGAGCAGCCTATATCCCCATCAGGGGGGGTAAATCGGCCAGTGGGGCCCAGCCCACGCTGGTGGGGATGGGGATCGGTTAAACGATGCTCAGATGCCCATGCTTGTCCCGGACCGGTACACATGCCGACACGGTGCCTATTGAACGCCGTCAACGGCGAAGCCACCGAACCCGCAACGGGAAATTAGCCGTGGAGCGGTCAAAGGTGCGGGCCATACAGTCCCAGCAGAGCCCTTGTTGCGAGGGCGGGGTGCCCAAACTTGCCCGTCGGCAGGGTTTGGCACAAATTCGTGCATGAGGGGCGCATGCCAATTCATGTCTAGTGGCACGGATGGCCAGTCAGGCAAACACGACGTCAATTGAACGCCTCCAGTGGAGTGGGCTGCCGGCTCCTGAGCGAAACGCCCGATGATGGGGCATTCACCCCTGGGCGGCTGATTGTCGGGCGAGGGTGGCGGGCGCTTCGCGCCAAGAGAAGAGGCCTCCCCGTGCTCCCGAGCGGCACGAACAAAGGGAGGAGGGGGAGGAGGAGGAGGAGGAGAAGGAGGAGGAGGAGGAGGAGGAGGAATTAGGAGGAGGAAGAAAAAGAAGAGGAAGAGAGGAAGCAAGGAAAGGTGAGGAGGAGGTGGTGGGAGGAGGAGGAAGAACTGGATGACGAGGAGCAAGAGGAGCAAGACGAGGAGCAAGAGTAAACAGCGAGGAGGAGGAGCGAGGAGAGAGGAGGAGAGGAGAAGAGGAGGTAGGAGGAGAGGAGGAGGAGGAGGAGGAGGAGGAGGAGGGGGAAGAGGAGGAGGAGGAGAGGAGGAGGAGGAGGAGGAGGAGGAGGAGGAGGAGGAGGAGGAGGAGGAGGAGGAGGGGAGGAGGAGAAGGAGGAGGAGAGGAGGAGGAGGAGGAGGAGGAGGAGGAGGAGGAGGAGGAGGCGGAGAGGAGGAGGAGGAGGAGGAGGAGGAGGAGGAGGAGGAGGAGGAGGAGGAGGAGGAGGAGGCGGAGGAGGTGGAGAGGAGGAGGAGGAGGAGGAGGAGGAAGGGGGAAGAGGGGGAGGAGGAGGAGAGGGAGGAGGAGGGAGGGTAGAGGAGGAGGAGGAGGAGGAAGAGGGGAGGAGGAGAGGAGGTAGGAGCGAGGAGGAGGAGAGGAGAGGAGGAGGAGGAGGGGCGAGGGGGAGGGGGGAGGGGAGGGGGAGGTGGGAGGGGAGGGGAGGGGGAGGGGGAGGGGGAGGGGGAGGTGGAGGGGAGGGGGGAGTGGGAGGGGAGGGGGAAGGGGGGAGGGGGAGGGGAGGGGAGGGGGAGGGGGGAGGGGGAGGGGGAGGGGGAGGGGGAGGCGGGAGGGGGAGGGGAGGGGGAGGGGGAGGGGGAGGGGGAGGGGGAGGAGGAGGAGGAGGAGGAGGAGGAGGAGGAGGGAGGAGGAGGAGGAGGAGGAGGAGGAGGACCAGGACGAGGACGACGACGAGGGCGAGGACGAGGAGGTTGAAAAAGAGAGGGAGTAGGAGAAGGAGGAGGAGGAGGAGGAAGAGGAGGCGGAGGAGCAGGAGGAGGAGGAGGAGCAGGCGAAGGAGGAGGAGGAGGAGGAGGAGGAAGGGAAGGGAAGGGAAGGGAAGGGAAGGGAAGGGAAGGGAAGGGAAGGGAAGGGAAGGGAAGGGAAGGGAAGGGAAGGAGGAGGAGCAGGGGAGGAGCAGGAGGAGGAGAATCCGAAGGAGTCTTGAGGCTTATGCCCGGCCGGCGTGAAGCCTCCGAGGCGCGACCCCGTCGCCGCCTGCCGCGCGCCTCCCCGCCCGCGCCGCCGGGCTTGCCTGCGCCGCCGCGCCGCGGAGTCCGCACCCTCGGCCGCTTGGCGCCCCCCTGGCGGCCGCTCGACGGCCCTCCCGTGGCCCCATCGACGGCCCTCCGGCGGCCCCCCGGCGGCCCTCGGGCGGCCTTCGGGCAGCCCTGTCGGCGGCCCTCTGGCGGACCCCTGGCGTCCATCGGCACCGCCGCCGCCGCCGTCTTCGTCTTCGTCTTCGTCGTCGTCGTCGTCGTCGTCGTCGTCGTCGCCGCCGCCGTCGTCGTCGTCGTCGTCGTCGTCGTCGTCGTCGTCGATCGGATTCTCGTTGTCGTTTCTTAGCCGCGAAGTTTTGGTCTGCCGGGGAGCACCAGGCATGGACGCCGAGGTTCAGGAGAGGAAGCGTACCCACAGAGACAAGCACACGTCGGTGCCCAGGACAGTGTGAAGCGTGGGAAGTGGCGGGGGAGAGGACCAGAACCCACAAAATCACAGGGAACCTTGGGGGACTCTTGGGATCTGTGCGCATCGATCTGCGTGTCCCTGGGCCCGCAGCGGCGGGGCCCGCCTCGCCACAAGCTCGGGGAGCGCTCTGACCCCTGAGCCGCCCGCCCCGGCCCTGTTCTCCTCCCGCCGCGTCCCTCCTCCATCCGCGCACTTCGCTTCCACGGGGCCCCCGGTTCATCTCCCTGTCAGTCGCCGGCGCAGGCACCCGCTGCCCCGCCGCCGACGCAACAGCAAGCCCCTGGGCCACTTGCCGGGCCGACGAGCTATAGCCCCTTCGGGAGATGGGTCGGGAGGTCTCCGGCCGCGGCCCGCGAGGCGAGCGCGGCCGCCCCCTCGAGTCGGCTCCAGGCCTGGCCCCGCCGGGGGCCGCGGCCTGGCCCCGGGGCCGTCGGGAAGAGGCCGAGGGCGAAGACGAAACCCCCCGGGGAGGGGGTCGGGATGCAGAAGGCCGACGGCCCACGGCACGGACGAGGAAATCGCGACGGAGGAGGATCAGGAGGAGGAGGAGGAGGAGGAGGAGGAGGAGGAGGAGGAAGAAGAGGATGAGGAGGAGAAGGAGCGGCAGCGTTCGGAGAACACCAATGCCGACAGGAAATCAGGAAATCAGGAGGGGGAGGAGGAGGAGCAGGAGGAGGAGGAGGAGGAGCAGGAAAAGGACGAACAGGAGGAAAAGGAGGAAAAGATGGAAAAGGAGGAAAAGGAGGAGGAGGAAGAGACGGAGGAAAATGAGTAGGAGGGTCGTCGTCGTGGATCGAGGTTATGGTATTGCTGGACGACCCCAGCGCCGCTGGGAGACACCTCGTCGCTACGGCAGGATCCTCCTCCCAAGTCTTGGTCAGGACCTACCCCAGGGAGGGGCCCGGGGGAGGCTCGACCGTTGAGAGGTCTGCCGCCGAGAAGCTTCCTCGCCATTGTCGAGTCGGGGATCCACTTGCTGAAGTGATTTACAGTGGAGACCCATGCCAAGAAACACCCTGCTTGCCTCCAGGGTGCCCTGGGTTTCTTGGGTTTCGATCGTTTTGCGGCGGGAAGCGCGACGCTCCCACACAAGAAAGCCATGGACACCCGGGGATCTCAGGGTTGGGTGTCTTGCGGAAGGTTCTTCGTGGGGGGGCCTCCACCTGGTAACCCGACAGTGAATTGTTCATCGGATCTGCAAACGAGTACGCAGAGTTTGCGTAGATCTGCGGAGATTGTAGAAGCATTTGGTCGCAGATGCGACGAACAGATCTCGGGAGGGGAACAAACACACAAACACAATTAATCGTCGACTCCCAGGAAAATATAGGAAACTATGGGGAATCATGCTATTTGTGTGTGTATTGACTTGTGTGTCCTCGGGCCCCTTCAAATTCAAGCATGGGGTCTTCCGGGCCGCCGGGGCCGGCAGACGTCCAGCTGCGTTATACCGCGCATCATTGCCCGTCACCCGCGCTCCGGGAAGCTGCGCAAGCGAGGCCGCAGGGAGGCACGACGGGCGTGTTTTGCTGCACGGTTCCTGGCGATGCCTTTGCTTGGTGCCTCTTCCTCCCTCCTCCCTCCTCCCTCCATCCTCCTCCTTGCTCCCTCGTCCTGCTCCTCCTCCACCTACTCCTCCGCCTTCTCCGCCTCCTCCTCCTCCTCCTCCTCCTCCTCCTCCTCCTCCTCCTCCCCCTCCCTCCTCCCTCCTCCCTCCTCCCTCCTCCCTCCTCCCTCCTCCCTCCTTCCTGTCATCGAAACGGCCTGACTCCCAAAATGGCGCGGAGACCCCGAATTCCCACTGACTCTCCACGCGGTGTGGGCACCACACCGTTTGGGGACCCCCCGCGTTAAGGGAGGTCGGGGCGTTTCGGGGGCGCTCTCGGTCACGCTTGGGGCCGTCTCGGGTCGGCTGCGCTGGGGCTCTTTTCCGTCATTTCTGGGGCTCCTCGGGAGCTTCTTGGGCGCAGCTCCGGGCACCTGGGCCGTCCTGCGGCGCTTGTGGCCCGTCGGTTCCCGGAGGCCGTCTTGGTGTGTGTCTGCGTCGGCGCGGGTTCTCTCGAGGGGCTGCAGGGCACTGTTGGAGGTTTCTTGGAAGTCTTGGGCCTTATTCTCTTGCACAGGGTGTCTAGAGGTCCGACCACTTTATTTCGGCACCGCACCCCCCCCCTTCATCATCATCATCATCATCATCATCATCATCACCATCATCATCACCATCATCACCATCATAATCACCATCATCATCATCATCATCATCATCACCATCATCATCATCATCATCATCATCATCATCATCATCATCATCATCATCATCATCATCCACATCATCATCATCATGCGCCCCCTCCGTCTCAGCGCCCTTTATTTCGGCACCCCCCCCCCCGCGGCTTCCAGCGCCCGACCAGTGCGCTCCCTCAGCCCCGACCACTTTATTTCGGCCACTGCACCCCCCCCCCGCTCCCGCCCCCTCCCACGACGCCGCTTCTCAGCGCCCTCCCGCGGCTCCAGCGCCCGCCCAGTGCCACCTCCGCCCCGACCACTTTATTTCGGCATCGCACCCCCCCCCGCTCCGCCCCCTCCCCCGCGCCGTCTCAGCGCCCCCGCGGCTCCAGCGCCCGCCCAGCGCCCCCTCCGCCTCGACCACTTTATTTCGGCACCGCACCCCCCCCCCGCTCCGCCCCCTCCCCCGCGCCGTCTCAGCGCCCCCCCCGCGGCTCCAGCGCCCGCCCAGCGCCTCCTCCGCCCCGACCACTTTATTTCGGCCCCGCACCCCCCCTCCCCGCTCCGCCCCCTCCCCCGCGCCGTCTCAGCGCCCCCGCGCGGCTCCAGCGCCCGCCCAGTGCCCCCTCCGCCACGACCACTTTATTTCGGCACCGCACCCCCCCTCCCCGCTCCGCCCCCTCCCCCGCGCCGTCTCAGCGCCCCCGCGCGGCTCCAGCGCCCGCCCCAGTGCCCACTCCGCCCGCACCACTTGATTTCCACCGCACCCCCCCCCGTAGCTCCGACCCCCCCCCCCGGCGCCGTTGCAGCGCCCCCGCGGCTCCAGCGCCCGCCAGCGCCCCCTCCCTGCCCCGACCATTTATTTCGGCACCGCACCCCCCCCCGCTCCGCCTCCTCCCCCGAGCGTCTCAGCGAACCCACGAGCCTCCAGCGCCGCCCAAGTGCCCCCTCCGCCCGACCACTTTATTTTCGGCACCGCACCCCCCCCTCTTCCGCACCCTCCCGCGCCCGTCTCAGCGCCTCTCCGCGGCTCTAGCGCCCTAGCGCCCCCGCCCAGGCCCCCTTCCGCCCCGACAACTTTATTTCGGCACCCCCCCCCCCCCCCCCGCTCCGCCCCCTCCCCCGCGCCGTCTCAGCGCCTGGCCGAAGCTTAGTCGCAGGTCTTCAGGTCCCGACTCCTTCAAAAGCTTCCCCCTCCTCCCTATCCTCCCTCCTCGCGCAGCAGCCCATGAACCACATTCACTACCCAACATCCCCGTCGCCATCACGACATCAAATTCATACGTCCTGACATAACTTAACATAACGTAGCATAACATATCACAGCATAACATATCAAACCAGGACATAACATACCATGCATAACATCATTCGCCAACATCCGACATCATATGCCATAACATAACATCACATAACGCTTGCCACGATCTCGAATAAAGAGAAATGTGCCACCCTGAGCGTTCACAAAAACGACCTGCTGAAACAGTAACGTGCAACCGTGGGCGTTCGCGAAAACAACCTGGTGAAACAAGAGTGTGCCATCCTGGGCGCTCGCGAAAACACCACAAAACACAATATCACATAATATAACGTCATATCATAATGTAGTATAGATACAACATGCGTAACATACAAAACATCACAGCCACACACTATAACATCACACGTCCGCTACGGCCAGAACAAGGCCACAATAACATCGGACACGAACATGAGATCCTCCGCGGGCCAAAGTACCCCAAACCATAAGGACGTCGAGGACGCCCTTCCGATGTGTCCCCGACCTTCACTTCCGAGCCAACGTGCGTAAGTACGCATCTGGTTCAGCCCCCAGCCTAAAGCCTTCGACTGCACAGCCTGGACCACGCAACCCCGAAGCCCTGACCCCCCCCCCCGCCCCCCGAGATCCACGCTGTGTTCCTGTGCCCTGGATCTGCCTCCGCGCGTCCGTCGTCATCCACGAGCGCGCGGTTGCTGGAGGCAGCACGTTGACATCGAGACCGAAGAACATGGAGGGTCTTGTCCGCGCCGCGGACGCGCGAGGCCTGCGACCAGCTTAGTCGGGCTCTAGCAGTGGGCCTCAGCGCCACGTCTCACGCCCTGGCACTCATGCACGCGCGCGAGCTCTCGCCCCCACCCCGCGGCGCCCCAGGGAGCCTCGCGCGACCTCGCCTGCTCGCCCCAGACTCAAGGCCGCGGCCGCGCGGCCTGGCCCCCGCCACCCTAGGCCCAGCTCCAGGCTGCTGTTGCCCCACAACAAGAACATGCGAGGGTGTGCGTCTCCGCGCCGCCGTCATCCACGAGCGCGCGGCTGCTGGAGGCGACACACTGACACCGAGACCGAAGAACATGGAGGGTCCTGCCCACGCCGCGGACGCGCGAGGCTTGCGGCCAGCTTAGGGCTCTAGCAGTGGGCCTCAGCGCCACGTCTCACGCCCTGGCACTCATGCACGCGCGCGAGCTCTCGCCCCAACCCCGCGGCGCCCCCAACAACTCTGGGTTCTGCAGCGGCGCAACTCATGGGTTTTGCTGCATGTGTTCCAGGCCAACATGGCGACTCTTCTATTGCCGATAACGCGAAGCTCCGCACGCGCACACGCCGCCGCGCGCGCGGCGGCGCAGGCGCGCGAGAGGAATGTTTGTCTGCGCTGTTGTAGAACGCATGCACCAAAACCCATGTTAACTTCGAAATCCAATCGGCAACCACTAAGGGTTCACTTTGATTTCCCAGGCCAACATGGCAACTTTTCTATTGCTGATAACGCGGGGCGCCCCACGCGCACGCGCCGCCGCGCGCGCGGCGGCGCGGGCGCGCGCGAGGGGTTGTTGTATACGCCGTTGCAAGACACGTACACGAGAACCCATGTTGATTTGGAAATCCAATCGGCAACCGCTAGTGGTCCACTTTGATTCTCCAGGCCAACATGGCGCTTCTTCTACTGCTGATGACACTGAGCGCCCCACGCCCCTGCGCCGCCGCGCGAGAAGGCCGTTGCATGCGCCGCTGCAGAACACAATGGGCTCTGGCGCATGTGTTCAGCAACGGCGCATGCAACCACTTCTCGCGCGCGCCTGCGCCGCCGCGCGCGCGGCGGCGCAGGGGCGTGGGGCGCTCAGTGTTATCAGCAGTAGAAGAAGCGCCATGTTGGCCTGGAGAATCAAAGTGGGCCACTAGCGGTTGCCGATAGGATTTCCAAGTCAACATGGGTTCTGGTGTACGTGTCTTGCAACGGCGTATACAACAACCCCTCGCGCGCGCCCGCGCCGCCGCGCGCGCGGCGGCGCCGCCGCGCGCGCGGCGGCGCGTGCGCGTAGGGCGCCCCGCGTTATCAGCAATAGAAAAGTTGCCATGTTGGCCTGGGACATCAAAGTGGACCCTTAGTGGTTGCCGATTTGATTTCGAAGTTAACATGGGTTTGGGTGCATGTGTTCTACAACAGCGCAGACAAACACTCCTCGCGCGCGCCTGCGCCGCCGCGCGCGCGGCGGCGTGTGCGCGTGCGGAGCTTCGCGTTATCGGCAATAGAAGAGTCGCCATGTTGGCCTGGAAAATCAAAGTGAACCCTTAGCGGTTGCCACTTGGGTTTCCAAGCTAACATGGTTGCTGGTGCATGTATTCTGCAACAGCGCGCGCAAAACTTCTCGCGCGTTCCTGCGCCGCCGCGCGCGCGGCGGCGCGCGTGCGCGAGAAACGCCGCAGCGCCAACAATAGGACAGTTACCGCGTTGACTGGGGAATTCAAAGGGAGCCCTTGGAAGTGGGCAGTTTGATTTCCAAGTTAACATGGGTTTTGGTGCATGTGTTCTGCAGCGGCGCATGCAAACGCTTCTCGCGCGGCGGCGCAGGGGCGTGGTGCGCTCAGTGTTATCAGCAGTAGAAGAAGCGCCATGTTGGCCTGGAGAATCGAAGTGGACCACTAGCGGTTGCCGATTGGATTTCCAAGTCAACATGGGTTCTGGTGTACGTGTCTTGCAACGGCGTATACAACAACCCATCGCGCGCGCCCGCGCCGCCGCGCGCGCGGCGGCGCGTGCGCGTGGGGCGCCCCGCGTTATCAGCAATAGAAAAGTTGCCATGTTGGCCTGGGAAATCAAAGTGAACCCTTAGTGGTTGCCGATTGGATTTCGAAGTTAACATGGGTTTGGGTGCACGTGTTCTACACCAGCGCAGACAAACACTCCTCGCGCGCGCCTGCGCCGCCGCGCGCGCGGCGGCGTGTGCGCGTGCGGGGCTTCGCGTTATCGGCAATAGAAGAGTCGCCATGTTGGCCTGGAAAATCAAAGTGAACCCTTAGCGGTTGCCACTTGGATTTCCAAGTTAACATGGGTTGCTGGTGCATGTCTTCTGCAACAGCGCGCGCAAAACTTCTCGCGCGTTCCTGCGCCGCCGCGCGCGCGGCGGCGCGCGCGCGCGAGAAACGCCGCAGCGCCAGCAATAGGACAGTTGCCGCGTTGACTGGGGAATTCAAAGGGAGCCCTTGGAAGTGGGCAGTTTGATTTCCAAGTTAACATGGGTTTTGGTGCATGCTAACTTGGAAATCTGACTGGCGACGCTGAAGGTTCACTTTGATTTTCCAAGCCAACATGGCGACTCTCCTATTGCTGACAACGCGGGCCTCTTAACTCGCTTTCGGCAGCGCAGACGCGCATGTCAAGTTTTGCGTGGCCCTCGGTAGGACGCACGCACACACGCACACACGCACGCACGCACGCGCGCACATACCCCGCTCTGATGCCCAACAACCGCCAAACTCTCTCCTAGGAACATGCGAGGGCGATTCCTTTCGCGCCACCATCGTCCAGGGGGACGCGGTTGCGGATGGCCGCACCTTGACATCGAGACCGAAGAGCATGGAGGGTCCTGCCCGCGCCGCGGATGCGCGAGCCCTGCGGCCTAACCCATGGGCCTTAGCATAGGACCGACATCAGCGCTACGTCCTGAACGTCATCCGCACATCCAACCTCTCAGCCCTGCCGCAGCCCAGGAAGCTGCGCGTGGCTTCGCCCGCCCGCCCTAGCCTCGCGCCTGCAGCCGCGCACCCTACTCTCCGAAACCTGAAGCCCACTAGCGCCAAGTTCTCCCCTAAGAACATGCGAGGGTGATTGCACTCACGCCGCCATCATCAAGGGGCACGCGGTTGCTGGAGGCCGCACCTTGACATCGAAACCGAAGAACATGGAGGGTCCTGCCCGTGCCGCGGACGCGCGAGCCCTGCGGCCTACGTGCGTACGTAGCCTCAATCAAGCCTGCATCCGCACGCCCTAAGCCCCGCAGCCCGAAGCCCACCAACGCCAAACAGTCCCCTAAGAACATGCGAGGGTGATTGCAATCGCACCACCATCATGAAGGGGCACGCGGTTGCTGAAGGCCGCACCGTGACTTCGGGACCGAAGAACATGGAGGGTCCCGCCCCCGCCGCGGACGCTCGTAGCCGAATCGTGAGCCCCGAACCCCAGCTTTGTCAGAACGAAGGAATAATGGCGCCAAACTGAAGAACATCGAGGATACCCTTCCCCAGGGTGCACAAGAACATGGAACAAAAACGAAGAACATAAGGGTACCCTCCCCGAACCACCGAAGTTCTTAAGCCTTGTGCCGGCCGTACATCAAACAACTATCTTATACAATGACACAAAAAAAAAATGAGGCGATGACAAAAATAGTCACACGCTAAATATATCATACCTCATGCGCCTGGGGGCCCGACAGGAGGCCCGCGGATTACGCCTCGTGACCCAAGAGCATTCGGCGCGGGTCGGCGGTTATTCGGCAGTCTTGGTGGTGCCGTCTTGGTGGAACCGTCTTGGTGGAACCGTCTTGGTGGAACCGTCTTGGTGGCGCCGTCTTGGGGGACGTCTCGGGGGTGCCGTCTTGGGGGTGACGTCTTGGGGGTCGTCTTGGGGGGGCGTCTTGGAGGCCGTCTTGGGGGTGTCGTCTTGGGGGTGCCGTCTTGGGGGGGAGTCTTGGAGAGCCGTCTTGGGGGGGAGTCTTGGGGGGCCCATCTTGGTTGGGAGCCGTCTTGGGGCCATGCTGGTGGTGCCGTGCCGCGTTTGTAGCCACGCACGAAATGTATGCTAACAAGACTTTGCTAGCCGTGGCTGTGCCACGCACGAGTTGTATGCTATCAAGACTTTGTTTTTTTTGTATCCGTCCTCCATGACCTCCCATAGCAGTTCTGCTTCAATCAGTTTCGAGTTTCGGCGCCACATCCAGATGGCTAAACGGCAGAAGTCCGCACCGCCGAAACGATCAGATGGTCCTCCGCCGAAGGCGCCTCGTCTCGGATTCAACATCGACGAGGAGACCCGCAGCGTGAACACCAGTGTCCTGGCCAAGGTGCAGGACGCTTATGAGAAGATATTGGGTCATAGCAAGTTCTCAGACATCACGACTGCTGCCCCCCAAGACCTCAACATGGCGGCTTTCGACAGTAAGGCCTACGCTAAGAATATGAAGGACGTCGGCACGAGCACTTCGAATATAAATTTCTGGTGGGCCAGTGTGATGTGGACGCCGCAGAGTGGCGTGCCTCTGAATATGAAGTCTATAGAGCACCTGATGCAGACGAGCTACATGAAGGCCACCCCCACCAATCCAGAGCCGCTCGAGATCTGCATCACAGACGGTGAAGACCCGGCCGACCCTGAATCACACGGCCACCTGCGCGCGACCTCGTGCGAGGAGATTCGATATGCGCTGCTCCTGCGGGTGGCCGAGGACATCGACGAGCACGGCGACAACGACGAGATCATGGCGACGTGGAGGGCGTGCTTCTTGAACACTGCGTGCACGTTCAAGAAGGTGGCCAGCACAGACGAGCTCTTCTGGAAGGGCTTAGAGAATCGCGAGGGGTTCGGCCACAAGCAGGCTGCCCTCGCCCTCACCCCCATGCAGCGCTACTGCCAGGTGGTGTCGTACCTGAATCGCAGTGGTTCCAGCGACCCTGCGAAGATCGAGAGAGATTTTAAAAAGGTTGAGCTCGCCCCGTCCTCTGAGAAGGTCACAGCAGGCTACATCGCGGTGGTCGTCTACCTGAAGAAGGAGCGCTCCAACGAAATCGCCCTCTTCCCCTCCTTCCCTCGCCCCACGGCCCCAGTGGAAACACGAGGAGGCCGAGAAAGAGGATGAGGACAAATGAGGGCGAGGAGCAGGAGGACGAGGAGGACATTATAATCATCATCATCACCATCACCATCACCATCACCATCATCATCATCATCATCATCATCATCATCATCATCACCATCGTCATCATCATCATCATCATCATCATCATCGTGCTCCTCGTGTTCCTCCTTCTCCTCCTTCTCCTCCTCCTGCTCCTCCTCCTCCTGGTTCTCCTCCTCCTCCTTCTCCTCCTCGTGCTCCTTGTGCTCCTCCTCCTCCTGCTCCTCCTCCTCCTCCTGATGATGATGATGCTGATGATGATGATGATGATGATAGTGATGGTGATGATGATGAAGATTATGATGATGATGATGATGTTGATGATGATGGTGGTGATGATGATGATGACGATGATGATGATGATGGTGGTGGTGATGATGATGGTGTTGATGCTGCTGATGGTGATCACTATGATGATGCTGATGATGATGCCGATGATGACGATGAACATGATGCGGATGATTATGAGTAGGAGAGTGCTAAGACGATAATGATGATGATGAGGAGGAGGAGGAAGATCTGAGGAGGGGGATCATATTCATCCTCTTCTGCCTGCAGCGAGGAGCAGCAGGCAGAAGAGGATAAATATGAGCAGGGGTTCCTGCATACTCCCCAAACCACCCCTTAGTTGGGGAGGCCAGCCCTCCTGGCGCTTGCGCCATTCGTCCTCGTCATCTCCCGTAGCGGTTTCGATTCGAGCACAATGTGGAGAGTAGCTCACTTGTTTGTCGCAGCCTGGACCGCTTTAAAGGGCAGGCAAGACGAGGGGGCCGAACGACTCACAGGAGGGTGAGTCGTCTGGGCCTCTCGTCTTGGCTGCCCTGTAAAGCAGTCCAGGGACAGTAGCACAAGCGACACCTCTGCAGCTGCATCAGATGGCGTCGCAGCCCGCACTTCCTGGCCCTGACCCGTACGGCGGCGCAGAGGACACGATGGTTGAGTCGCCGCTGGACTTGACCGCCGACGAGCCGCAGGACAGGCTCTCGTTCCGCGCAGTCCGATCGATCCCGTTCAATCCCCGCCCATCCCCCCCGCAAGGGGGGGGAGGGGGAGAGGAGCGAGCAGAGGAGATTGGACTATGTGGAACGAGAGCCACTCAGGACTCCCAGATGCCGACCGACTCCGACCTGTTCCAGCACATGCTGGAGATGGCCGCGCCGCAGAAGGCGCCAGAGCCCGAGATGCCGCCCCCGGCGCCGCCGCAGATGAGGAGTTTCGCAGAGGCCAGCGCTGAGGTGCTGGCAGGTAGTCCTTCGAGCGCTCGGCCGACCTTGCCAACGTGCCCGGCACCTCCAGCTGAGGCTCCCCAGACGCCAGCAAAGCTAGAGATGCAACCAGCTCCGAAAGCTCTGACGCCAAGCCCTACGCCAGCAAAGTCCAGCCCGACGCCAAGCCCTACGCCAGTACACGCCAAGCCCTACGCCAAGCCCGACGCCAAGCCCGACGATGACACGAAGCTGAAGTACAACGGCACTTGGACGAAGTGCGGGGTCATCACGTGCTCCCTTGCCTACAAGGCGTGGGACGACATCCCACCGCGCCTCCGCGAGGGGTTCATCAAAGCCATGGGCCCGTATGGCGGTCGTCCAGAGAGCGTCCCGAAGGGCCACGTCAGAACCTTCACCCTGAGGTACGACATAGACACTCACAGTGAGCGCGAGTACACCGAGGGCGACGACGGCAGGGGCTTTGTGCTGGAGAAGTCGGAGAAGTCCTCCAGCAGCAGTGGCTGATCGGCGGAGTCCACGGGACTCAGAGTGGCCGAGTGAGAGAGTGAAAGCTCATCGTCCATATCTCCCCCCACCTCTCTCCTCCACCTTCTCCCCCTCCTCTCCGACCCCTCTCCTCCCACCTCTCTCCTCCGCCCTCTCTGTCAAACCACATTGGAAAAACACGCACCCCTCCTCCTCCTCCTCCGCTCCCTCCTCCCTTCTCTCTCCCTCTCATCCTCCTCCCTGGGGCCCTAACACCTTGAGACCCTAAGACCCTAACGCAGCAAGGCCCTAAAACCCTGAGACCTAAGACCCGAACCCCCTAATGCCTTAAGAATACACGACCCTAGAGCACATAATACCGTAATACCAGAAGACCCCAAAACCCCAACGCCCAGAGGCCCTACGACCCGAAAGCCCTAAGACCATAATGCCCCAAGAAACTAAGTCCCGAATGCCCTACAGCCATAAAGCCCGACCATCACAATACCCTGATACCTTAACACCCTAAACATATAACACCCTGACCCCCTAAGACCCTACGACCCAAATACCCTACAACCCCACGGCCATAACTCCCTAAAGCCTGAACACCCTGATACCCGAATACCCTAAACCCGAAATGAGCCCAATCAGGCACTATAAACAACTACTTTGAGCACGCTTCGTATAGGCCACATCCGTAATCCCGTACTCAACTCACTGTTTGGGGCCCACCCGAGTAAACAGTGGTTCATTCCCCATGTTCGGTGTTGGCGTACCTTGAGGAGTTCTTCACGCCCGAGGTGCTGAACCGCGTGCTCCAGGCCGAACAGAACTTGGGCTCGCACAAGACGCCGTTCGATTCCCTGTATAAGTTCGAGGCGATTTCCCGCAAGACATCCGACGTTCATCAGAGGCTGTGGTGCATTGACACGATCGTCGATATGGTCTCAGAGGCTCCCACGGTGCGTGGCGAGCTGTCCTCCCGTAGCTTGAGCGGAAAAGGACAAGGCGGGAAAGGGAAAATCGACGAGTTCCTCCTGCGCTACCAGATGAAGAACTATATGGTCAACACGTGGATGGAGACGAGGCCCTTCAAAGCTCAAGACAAGACGATCATGCGGGAAGCCGTCGCGAGCTGGGCGAGCTACAGGTCCTACTTCGGGAACGGCAGGACGGGGGCAGCAGACCTGACGTGGATGTCGGCACTCCAGCCGAGTTCGCAGCTGCTGTTGACCTTCATCGAGGGGTTCGTCTACGGCAGCACGTTCAACAATACGATCCACCACCAGGCTCGAGCTTCGAGGGCAGTCGAAGACATCTTGGATAATGAGACCGTCAGGGGCAGCCTCGACGAGGTCGAGGAGATCTTGACAACGGAGGGCAAGGCTGCGCAAGACGCGGATACCCCACCTTCCTTGTCCCTCGGGCCCGCCGAGTCCGAGGCCGCTGCCACGCCCAGTGCTGCCAATTCGACTGCGGCCTCGGCGGCGCGGGATAGTCGCATCGAGGCGAAGTTGAAGCCCTTCTACTCGCTGTTTGGCGACAACTATGCTATCATGACCGACGCGACCAAAGCGAAGATTTACCAGATCGTGAACGGGTGGAGCGAGGAGATCAAGGAGCAGGCAACCGAGATCCATGAGGCGTGCATCCGGCAGGTGAACCAGACAGTCAAGCTGACTGTGAAGCCAACGTCTGAGAAGGCGTTCAAGCAGCTGGTGAACGATTGCCACGTGGGCACGATCAGGGCCGAGACGGGGGAGCAGCGCTACGTGATCATCCACTACGACCCTAAGCAAGCATGCGAAGCAGCCACAATGCCTCACATTCGTGACCCACCCCTCCGCGGCAAGGGCGAGCATCTCGACCAATGCGTGAATATGATGATCAAGTCTCGTGGATTGGATGGCGCGTTGCACGAAGGCGACTTGTACATGGTGCTGGACAACGGCAAGGAGGGCAACCACACGAAGCTGATCAAGCCCTGGAGGGCTTCGAACAAGGTTTTTGTGTTGATAAATCGATGTATCCCGACCCTTTGATCCCCTGGACGAGGAGGGAGGAGGAGGGATGAGGAGGAGGGATGAGGAGGAGGAATTGTTGTTTCAAGTCGGTTTGAAACAACAACGGAAGGAGGGAACAAGGGAGGAAGGAGGTGGAGAAGGAGGATCTGTGTTCAAATCGGCTTGCCAAACAAAAACGAAGGGGAAGGAGAGACGAGAGATAGGAGACCTGAGGAGGGACGGGGGCCCTGGGGGGGATACATCGATGCATCGATCGCTGAAGCACTCGAGGACACGATGGAACATTCGAGGACCAAGCTGAAGATCCTGTATTCTGAGGAGGCTCTCATGCAGAAGAGGTCCGTCGCCAAAGGCCCGATGTCACTCAGTCAGGAGGAGACCGCGTTCATCGTGACAAAGGAGAGTCTCAACATCAAGATGCAGGCAAATCGGCACTTCAACGGGACCTCCAAAGGCTCGGTCATCGGCTTCTTGGACATGCCTTCCGTGGCCGCTGACTCCGTCGAGCGCCCTTGGGAGGCCACGTTCGCCCAGAAGAAAGACATGTTCGGCAAGTCTGGCCGCGCCGACGTCGGCGGCGCTTCGCCCGACGGTGAGAACTACTGCGACATGAAGGGCCAGCGGAACGACACGGACGTGGAGCCTGCCAATTACCACGCGATGCCGAGGAAGTGGTATTCAGAAGTCATCCATCGCTTCAAGCCGAAAGCCATCATAGATTTCACTGCTCACGATGGACAGTTTGCCATCGAAGCCATCAACGAGAAGGTGCCGTATCTAGGCTTCACGCATACCCAGCTGCACGCTGACATGATGCACTCGTGGCTGGCCGCGAAAGTATTTCAGGAGTTCCGGAACGAGGACAACGACGATAAGTACAAGGCGGAGGTGGCTGAGTTCTACGACAGCCACATGAAATGCGCGTTCGAGAGCACCGAGACTACGGCAGGGGCACAGGCCGAGGCGAAGAAGAAGGCTGCTGCGAGGCGCCGTGCTGCTGCCAAGCGCAAGGCCGTCACTGCCAAGGCGAAGGCCAAGGCAACTGCCAAGGCCTCGGTTGGTGACGAGGCCGAGCCCGACGAGGCGGCCGAGGGTGGCGACAGCGGAGAGGCCGATGAGGAGCCCGATGATTCCGCGCATGAGTAGGTGCTTTTCGGTGGCCGCGAGCTGCCAACGTTTCAGTGATGAGGTGGTGGAAGGATGAGGACGATGGAGGGTTCCTCCTTATCCTGCTCCTCCCCCCCTTCCTCCCCCCTCCTCCGCTTCCTCCTCAGTCCGACGCAGAATCCGTGGATTCAGGCTCTGGGTAGCTGAGCCGTTCGACGCATCGTTTGTGTTCTGGCCGTGCACGGCCCGCCGAGGCGCATTCGTGTAGTAGTTATCCTCTTCCCCCTCCTCATTATCAGCGTCCTCCTCAGTATTATCATCATCATCACTCCCATCGTCATTATCATCATCGTTACATCATCAGCATCACCATCAGCAGCGTCGGAGCCAGCATCATCACCATCGGCTCCGATATAATCATCATCGCCACCCATCTTCAGCACCTGCATCACCTTCATCATCCTCCTCAGCATCATCATCATCGTCATCACATCATCATCATCATCATCATCATCATCATCATGATAATCATCATCAACATCACCATAACCACAATATTCATCATCATAATCAGCAGCATCATCATGTTCACTGCCATCGCCTACATCCAAACATACCACAATCATACCCATAAGCATTGTACGCATCGTCGTCATCACCATGAGTGTAACTCCACCATCAGCGTCGTCGTCGCCACCATCCTCATCATCATCATCAGCATCATCATCGTCATCATCGTCATCATCACCATCACCATCACCATCATCGTCAGCTGCATCATCATCATCATCAGCAGCAGCAGCATCAACATCAGCATCATCATCATCATCATCATCGTCGTCGTCGTCATCATCACTGTCATCAGCATCATCATCATCCTCGCCATCCGCATCATCATTTTCCTCACGGTCATCCTTATCAACCACCTCCTTTCCATCTCTTCTCCTCATCATCCTTGCTATTTCTTATCTTCTCCACGTCGTTCTCATCGTCGTCGTCGTCGTCCTCCTCCCCCTCCGTCTCCACCTCCTGCGCCGTCCCTTTCACTGGGATGCTGCCTTCGCCGTCGCTAGCAATGCCTGTGGCGCCTGGCAGGGACGGCCCAGCCAGGCGTAGCGCTGGCAGGCACGAGGATAGATATACATGGGTGATGGTTACCATCAGCATACGCATCATCAGCATCATCAGCAGCATCATCATTATCATCATCAGCGTCCTCATCACCAGCAGCATCCCCATTATCAGGTTTGCCCTCATCAGCATCATCCTCACCACCATCATCACCATCACCACCATCATCATCGTCGTCGTAGTGTTCATCGTAGGCATTACCATCGTATCCAAAACCATCGCCATTGCCATCATCAGCAACACCATCATCATCAACGTCATCATCATCATCATCATCATCATCATCATCATCATCATCATCAGCATCATCATCATCATCATCATCATCATCATCATCACAAGCATCACCAGCACCACCATCATCGTCATCAGCATCATCATCATCATCATCATCATCGTAATCACCAGCACCAGCATCATCACCAACATCATCATTATCATCAGCATCATCATCATCATCATACTCGCCATCACCATCACCATCATCACCATCATCATCATCAGCATCATCAGCATCATCATCGTCGTTGCTCCTGTATCTAGCGGCCTTCGGCCTATTCCGCCACCGCGCCTCAGTTGTAGGCCAGAGGCCTGTTGGATGCTCGTTAGGATCGCGGGAGGCTTCTCGGCGAGCCCCTCATTGGAGTCAGTGCTGGGGTGTCATGAGGCCTCGGGGCCATTTGGAAGGCTTCTATTATTGTTGACTCTTGTGGGCCTCTTGGGCGCCTCTCGGGGGCCTGCTGGTAAGGCGGAGAGCTCGACATGTTCCCCTTCTTGGGCCCCTGTCGGCGCCCTCCTGGGGCCCCTCTTGGGCCGTCTTGGGACCCTTGGGCCGTCGTCGCTTTCCGGCCCGACCTGACAAAGTGACTGATGAGACAGAGTGCTTCTGGAAGCACTCTGCCTCATCAGTCCAGGTCGTCTTGGACTGATGAAGCAGAGTGCCCTGATAGAGAAAGTACTGATGAGAGATAGTGCCTGCGCCGCGCGGCACCCCAAAGCACTCTGCCACATCAGTCAGGGCACTCTGCTTCATCAGTCAGGGTCGTCCTGGACTGATGAGGCAGAGTGCTTCCAGAAGCACTCTGTCTCATCAGTCACTTCGGAAAAGTGACTGATGAGACAGAGCGCTTCTGCCCTCCCCCCGCCAGGTAGACCGTGGGCAACTTCAACGACAGCACCGACCTGAAGAAGGACGGCGCCGCGTCATGAACACTGCCCCCCCCCTCTCTTCCTCCTCTTCCCCCGACTCCTCTGGCTCAGGACTCAGTCTGGACTGCTGTGGGCCTGGGTTCGGTAGTGGTCGGGTCGTCCTGGACTGATGTGGGCCTGGGTTCGGGTCGTCCTGGACTGATGAAGGCTAGTGGTCGGGTCGTCCTGGACTGATGTGGGCTTGGGTTCGGATCGTCCTGGACTGATGAAGGCTAGTGGTCGGGTCGTCCTGGACTGATGTGGGCCTGGGTTCGGGTCGTCCTGGACTGATGAAGGCTAGTGGTCGGGTCGTCCTGGATGATGGGGCCTGGGTTCGGGTCGTTGAGGAAGGCTAGTGGTTGGGTCGTCCTGGACTGATGAAGGCTAGTGGTCCTGGGTTCGGGTCGTCCTTGACTGATGAAGGCTGGTGGTCGGGTCGTCCTGGACTGATGTGGGCCTGGGTTCGGGTCGTCCTGGACTGATGAAGGCTAGTGGTCGGGTCGTCTGGGACTGATGTGGGCCTGGGTTCGGGTCGTCCTGGACTGATGAAGGCTAGTGGTCGGGTCGTCCTGGGACTGATGGTGGGCCTGGGTTCGGGTCGTCCTGGACTGATGAAGGTGGTCGGGTCGTCCTGGACTGATGTGGGCCTGGGTTCGGGTCGTCCTGGACTGATGACGGCTAGTGGTCGGGTCGTCCTGGACTGATGTGGGCCTGGGTTCGGGTCGTCCTGGACTGATGAAGGCTAGTGGTCGGGTCGTCCTGGACTGATGTGGGCCTGGGTTCGGGTCGTCCTGGACTGATGAAGGCTGGTGGTCGGGTCGTCCTGGACTGATGTGGGCCTGGGTTCGGGTCGTCCTGGACTGATGAAGGCTAGTGGTCGGGTCTGGGTTCGGGTCGTCCTGGACTGATGAAGGCTAGTGGTCGGGTCGTCCTGGACTGATGTGGGCCTGGGTTCGGGTCGTCCTGGACTGATGAAGGCTAGTGGTCGGGTCGCCCTGGACCTATCGAAACCCTTAGCTTTTTTTACCATCTAAGCTCTTATATGCCCGATGGCCTTGCCAAAGCCCGAATGACGTAAACGTTTTGGAGCCGATACCTAAGCTCTCATGCCTAAACCCCCTCAACGTTAAGACCGACTGACGCTACGGGTGGGCCCATGTGCTCACGCACCGCCAACACATGCGTAGCCGACTGACGGTGTTCGTTTAAAGTGTCTTCAAATTATAATATAACGCAAGTGTCACCCCTAGCGTCTTAACAATGAAACAACAATTCATAACTGGCATTTCCCCACAACTGCTTGCACTTAGGGGTTCCTACTTGTGTCTCTAAGGAAATGGATCGGCGCCGTCACCCGCGCCGCCGACGGGGCGCAACCTGTAGCGCAACCTATGGCGCAACCGTCACCGTCACCGTCGCCGCTCCCTGAGTAACAATTGTCGCAACCTGTGGCGCAACCTGTGCGTGGTCAAATTTATTGTGCAACCCGCCACGGCCATCTGATCGCGACCTATGGCGCAACAGGGCGCATGTAGTCATTGTTGGAACTTGCGCGTGTGTGTGGGACAACTTCTCAGGAAAACGCTACCCAATACAATTGTTTGAAACAACGCTTCTGGGACAAATGGTTTGGGAAACGTCGCGCGGGACAAATTGTTCGACACAGCCGTGGGCGGGGCACATTTTTTGCGCGGGACAGATGGCTCGATTTCCCCAGACCTTGCTTGCTGCACTCAGGGGTTCGTGAATACTTATGTCTCCAAGGAATTTGCTCAGTTGCGAACTTCGCGGCGTGGCGGCCGACGACGGCGCTGGCGGATCAGACCTAATAAATAGTCAAACAAAACAATCACCAACATGGCAATGAAAATTCACAATGGTGTCATCGTCATCGCCATCAATGTCAGAATCATAACAACATCATAATCATCACCATATGTAACATAAACTCAGTCGCCATCATATGCACAATATGCACCATCATCATCATCATCATCATCATCATCATCATCATCATCATCAATCATCATCAACATCATCATCATCATCATCATCAGCATCATCATCATCATCACCATCGTCGCCGAGATCACCATCACCATCACCAACATCATCCGTGTCACTACCATGGCCTTCATCATGCAACACGTGTTGCCTCTCTGCGATGATCCCGATTTGCTGTTTTTGCTCTCAGGTTTCAGGCGCCTGGCAAGTTTCAATCCTACACCTGTCTGTGATGCCGTCGCCGACACTGCCCAACCCGAAATTTCTATCGAAGTGCAGGCCCGTGACGAGAAAGAGGTTCAAAATACTCTGGCGTGAATTGTTGGTGTGGAAATTTCGCTGCAGATACCTCCGCCACCGGATGAAGCTGATGAGGGGCAGGGTTGACAAGGCCACAGACATGCTCGCAGATGCACTTCAGGCCGACGACTTGTTGGCAGACAGCGGTGCAGAGTACATCCACCAGATCGCAAATATTCCGGTGGACCCTGACTGATCAGTGGGGATTATCCAGCAGATCGGGGCGTGAGCAATTTTGTGAATGGAGCGCGGGTGCACGCAGCCCTCCCCTTCCCAAACTCTTCTCCTGCCCCGTCCCTCTCCCCAATCTCAAACTTCGCACCCTGCCCTTCCTTCTCCTTCTCCTTCTGGTGCCACCAGCGTGCTACGCTCCCGACCGCCACCGTGCTTGCTAGGCTCCAGCATGCAATGCTAAGTCATCTCTGAGCCTCCTGAGCGTGCTGGGCCGACAGCCCCAAGGACCCGCTTGCAGGGCGAGAAACACCCTCACTCCGCAGCTTGGCAAAGCGATGGCGCTGATTCTCATGGGCACCTCTCCGAAAGAGTAGAGCTCAGAAGCGATGTATTGAAGGTCTCGTCCCTTCCAAGATGTTTTTGGTCGTTTCGCTCGGGACATCCTCATAATTCTGAAACTCGATCGCATCCCTCGCGCAGGCGACATCAGGGTCCGAAAACACAAAGGACTTTCTCATCCACGATCCTCGGTCCTCGATCCAAACGCCCGTGCGTACATCATGCATTTTTTGTATGAGCCTGGGCGCGCACGTGCCACTTGTACGTGTTTATGTGTATATGTTGCCTCTCGTGATTCAACTGGTTTGGCTCACACGGCTCAGTTGGATGAAGGCTTTTACTCATCAAGTTTCTGAGGTCACTGGCGCCGCGTGCGTGCATCAGCTTGCAGAGGCAGGCCAGACGGCGACCTCGATTTACATGTCAAGTCTCAGGCATATTGTGTGTCGGAACGCCTCCCAAACACCCTCGTGCATTGATATGTGGCATTCGAATTACACATCGGGGGACCAATCAAGTGACGAGAGATAAGCAGCCCACGCAGCAGCAGGGAACAGAGCGAGGGAGGAGAGGACTAAACGCTCAGACAAAAAACGCTAACACATGTAAGAGTTCGGGAAATTACGTCGTTCAGGAGCAAGCGCTGTTCGGGGACACATATGGCGTTAGCTATTGGATGATGGACCAAGCGAAGTTTCGACACGTTCGCAACCTATGGATGGTGCAACCTATGGCGCAACCACAGATGGCGCATCCTATGGCGCATTATATACAAGATACCTTGCACCACCATAGTCATAGTCGCATCGGGTATATTGCATCGCCTAGGTTGCACAACTTGGATGGCGGCTTGCATATGCCACATCTGAAAAGCAAAAGCAACAAAAAAACACCCACTGTTTGGGCTCCACGCTGGCAAAACCAGCACTTCTGTGCCATGAACACGAAGCATGAAAAACGATGTCCCGAAGTACAGCGGCAAACGCGGTACACGATTTCCCCAAACACAATGCCGCACAGCCAGTTTCGGTTCCGTAGCCGTTTTGGCCCATGCATGTTGCGAAATGTTGCTGAAAGCGTCGCGAGCAGATCGTCTTCTGAATAGTGTAACACCTGAAAAGCAGCATGGAATGCCTGTGGAGGCGACCCCACCAAAGTTGTCAGCAGCATTTCGCAAAGGCGTAGCCGCGCGGCTCGCCAATGGTTCGCCAAAACATACGGATATCGCATCTCTATACAACAAGTGGGCGAACGAACCTTGCTGCTTGGTTGACAGGGGAAACTCCGCAGCTGGTGTGTGGATCAAACTGGACAAGAACACTGCCAACCTGACGACTATCACTTGTTGGGTGTGCGACCAGGCTTATAAGAATACGGGTCGTTCAGCAGAGTCGCGCTTTGGAGCTCGTGTTGTAGATCGGCTGAGCAGGATCAAGCAGCACGCCACAATGAAGAGTCACCGTCTTGCGATCACCAAATACTTGGGCAAAGAAAGCGAAAGTACAGACTTGGTGGGTGCACCCAAGAAAGAACGATTTCAACAGCTACTTAAAGAGATCAATGCCAACACGTCGTGGAGGTCATCTGAATTGGGGTGCAGAAAAGCAGCAAAAATGACATGGTGTCTTGGAGAAGCGCTTCTAGACAGAGATCGGGATTGGTTGAAATCTGCTAGCGTTCTTGCTCTTTACCAGGATGGTCGACGACTACATCTCGGTGCGTATTTCGTTGCTGCCAACTCAAACATGGACAGGCGGCAGGGCATATTGGGACTTGCGAAAATGAGGAAAGGAACTGGCTCAGAAGCATTGCGTGCACAAACGATTCAGATATACAATGATTTCTGCACTCCTCGCAGTGGCTTGCAAACATCGTGGAACCCGTTGAAGGAGGTGCATACCACGAATACTACACTTCTCAGACACCTACGAAACATTACTGAGATATATGGGGCCGATGCTGCTTCCGACGAGCAGCGGGCAGGGAAGCTATTGCAGGGCATTTGCACGATAGAATCTCGGAGCGACAAGTTTTTTCCGAATCTTAAGATGGTGCTGAAAGACCCAACGCACGCCTGCACAAGACTTGCGAATCCATGGAAGCACGACGCTGCATTAGACGAAGTTTTCCAGATGTGCATTGTTTCTCACCATAGGGGTAAGAAAGCTGCTTCGTCGATATTGGAATATTCACCTCAGCTTTCAGAAATGTTCAGGAAAACCATTTGTGTCTTGGAAAACTGCCCAGTGAAAGGTGGCCGCATCAAAAACTTGCAGACGGCGAAACAGCGATTTCAGAGCACACAAAAACCATTGGGACGATTTGTGTTATTCTTGCCCGCAGTATTCAGCGTGTTTGCTCAAGTTCTGGCCACTCGATCTGGCAGGGACGAGGCAATTTGGATTCGCGAGTGGTTGGATTGGGTATCTGAGGAACGGTTGATCTTACTAGCGATGCTCGCCGACGCAGGCGACGAAATCAATTTATTATTAAGATACTTCGACGACAGGCAGCACGACATTTCTGAGAGGCCAGCTCGGATTCACGCTTTCGTCAAAAGGATCGATTATATATTCTTGCAAGATGGATGCTTGAGTGTGGGGTATACTAAATGCATGCTGGACCAACTGAGCGACGTTATCATGATACATACAGGCATTTCTGTGATGACGATTGGGGGGCCTGGAAAAATCACCCACGCCCTGACGCAAAACTGCATTGGCAGACTCGCAAGCTGGGTCAGACTTACGATTGCCACATTGCATGCTGAGTTTCCGGCTTGGGACATAATGCAAGCGTTTGGGATACTCGATTTGAACGTGAACGGGGCGTCGAAGGAGTTTCATTCAACAGATGCTGCTGTTGCCAGGCTGGCGAAAGCGTACAAGGTCAATGCAGAGTCTCTGGCATCGCAGCTGGCCGATCACTTCTATTGTGCCAAGCAGGAGTTCGACAAAGGCCTGGACGCCCGAAAACATACCTACTCGGCCTCCCCTCTAGGACTGAAAGCCCTGTGAGGGCAAGAGATGATAACACAACGATTTGAAGGGATAGGGTGGGTAAAACCATTGGGATGGTTTTCAAATCATGTGGGTACACGGGTAACCTGGTAACCTAGAGGGGAGGACGATAGGCATGTTTCACGACAAGGCGGTGTTGCTGTAGAGGGTGGGTGGCGAGTCGCAGTCCGCCGATCGCAAAGTAGGAACAGCATGAGTGCAAAGCACCCTGTGGATGCTATTTCCCCTGTGTTGCAACGATACGTGGGGTACTCTGGTTCAACAACAAGTCGGGTGGAATCTGTTTTTTCTCGGCTTGAAGAGCTGCTTGGCACAAGCAGACACGAACACCTGGATGATCATATGGAACTCCTCTCACTCAAACTCAAAGTGGACTTACAGCCGTCAGACACAGAACAAATAATTGCCGACGCAATCACAATTTGGACAGAGTATTTCGGGGCAGCACGGATTTCGGGTACCCAACGATTGAAGATACGGTTTGACAAGGGCTCCAGATTTGCAAAGAAACGTTTGCAAACAAATACTGAAAAGTCGTTTCTTGACGACAGGCGAAATGCGGTTGGTAAAGGCAGTTCGTCTGCGATCTCTCGATCGACTGAAGATGTACTCAAGCATGCTATTTCGAGAAGCTCGTCTTCGTGGGGGGACAAACACGCAGCCTTTGAAAAAAAACTCAAAGACAAAGCATATAAACACCGTGTGCAATCATATGAGAACGGCCACCTTTTGGACCGCGAGGTGGACTCACAATTGGAAGTAGACTTGCAAGAAAGCATCAAAAAAAGGAAAGCTGGGGACCACAAGTTCGATGTGGAACGACGGAAAAAAATGAGACGCTTAGGAGTGAGTTCCCTTCCGAAGCCAGCCTTTTTCGATAAGAAAGTATACGTGCATCCTGCATGTAAGATTGCGGATGCTGAAGTGTCTTCGGTTTTGCGGTTATGTAGACTGTCCAGGGTTGGCGACGATGATATTCGCAGCGCATCAATTTTCATTGCGAACGACCCTGCCAACCCTGGCCAGCGGATTCTCTGGGCCTCAGCTCTGGTAGGTGGCACAGTCGGCACCCCTAGTTTCTTCACGTCGCACGGTAGACGTGGCGCGCATTTGGTATTGACGAACGGTGCTGCCACAAAGAGATCCATATTTATATCGGCTGCGTTCGCTGCAGGCCACCCGTTTTTTGCTCGCATGCTGCAGGAGCCACGTCCACCTGGTTGGAAGACCATATTTTCTAAGGATGGGTTCAGGGCTGCAGTCGAGGCCGATAAGAAGAGACCAAAACTGCAGCAGCGACCCATGGACACGATCGCTCTGGTTTCACTCTCAGAGAAGTCAAGAGATTTCTCCACGTGGAAAAATGTGTTCACAATTCAAACTTTCGGGGTGTGGCTCCGCCACGTGGACGAGTCCAGGTGCGGAGCGTCTGTTCAGCAAGGGCTGAAGCTTAAAGAGCTCCCTACCGTAGTGTAGGAATCACTACGTCGTAGGGACGTAGCACTGACATTGAAAACAATTTAAAAACAAAAAAACATAGGATGACAACGCAATACAACAAGAGCATGTGCTCGTTTCTACTGTACGCTTGCTTGTTGCCTGTATCTGATGATGCAAAGTTTTTTCAGTGCCGTCGCATCGTGCTTTGAATATTTCGGCCACATGGATTGTTACACAAGGCTTGCGTCGATTCCGACGCAGACATGTTCTTGGGGCTTACGCCACTTCCGACGCCATGAGGCTGGCGCCATTTCCGTCCGCGCGGAGCGCCCAAGAGGACCCCGAATAACGCCAAAGAGGACCCCCAGTGACATACCATAGCATATCATAGCATAACAGTACAGCATCACATAGCATATGATGATATAAACAATGCGTATCCACGCATAACATAACATAACATATAGTATCAGTCACACCATAACATAACATAACACAACATACCATCACATAGCGTAACGTAGCATAGCAATCATACCATAACATACCAAGCTAGTACGCCCCGCCGCCAACATAACATAATATAGCAAACCAATCATAAACAACAACATAACATAAACGATGCAACATTATACCTCATGCGCCTGGGGGCCCGAGAGGAGGCCCGCGGACTACGCCTCGTGACCCAAGAGCATTCGGCGCGGGTCGGCGGTTAATTGGCCGTCTTGACGGTGTCGTCTTGGTGGTGCCGTCTTGGTGGAGCAGTCTCGGGGGTCGTCTTGGTGGCGTCGTCTTGGGGGGCGTCTTGGGGGGGCGTCTTGGGGGCCGTCTTGGGGGTGCCGTCTTGGTGGTGCCGTCTTGGGGGTCGTCTTGGTGGCGCATCTTGGGGGGCGTCTTGGGGAAGCAGAAATCAGGATGATTTCTGGTGTGATGATGACGACGGCCACGACACAGACGACGACGATGATGGCCATGGTGAGTAAAAATATGATGAGCATGGATATGCTGATGATGATGATGGTGATGATGATGATGATGATGATGATGATGATGATGATGATGATTACGGCCGGAACAAGGCCACAAGAACATCGGACAAGAACATGAGACCCTCCGCGGGCCAAAGTACCCCAAACCATAAGGACGTCGAGGACGCCCTTCCGAGGTGTCCCCGACCTTCACTTCCGAGCCAACGTGCGTAAGTACGCATCTGGTTCAGCCCCCAGCCTAAAGCCTTCGACTGCACAGCCTGGACCACGCAACCCCGAAGCCCTGACCCCCCCCCCGCCCCCCGAGACCCACGCTGTGTTCCTGTGCCCTGGATCTGCCTCCGCGCGCCCGTCGTCATCCACGAGCGCGCGGTTGCTGGAGGCAGCACGTTGACATCGAGACCGAAGAACATGGAGGGTCTTGTCCGCGCCGCGGACGCGCGAGGCCTGCGACCAGCTTAGTCGTGGGCCTCAGCGCCACGTCTCACGCCCTGGCACTCATGCGCGCGCGCGAGCTCTCGCCCCAACCCCGCGGCGCCCCAGGGAGCCTCGCGCGACCTCGCCTGCTCGCCCCAGACTCAAGGCCGCTGCCGCGCGGCCTGGCCCCCGCCACCCTAGGCCCAGCTCCAGGCTGCTGTTGCCCCAAAACAAGAACATGCGAGGGCGTGCGTCTCCGCGCCGCCGTCATCCACGAGCGCGCGGCTGCTGGAGGCGACACATTGACACCGAGACCGAAGAACATGGAGGGTCCTGCCCACGCCGCGGACGCGCGAGGCCTGCGGCCAGCTTAGGGCTCTAGCAGTGGGCCTCAGCGCCACGTCTCACGCCCTGGCACTCATGCACGCGCGCGAGCTCTCGCCCCAACCCTGCGGCGCCCCCAACCACTCTGGGTCTTGCAGCGGCGCAACTCATGGGTGTTGGTGCATGTGTTCCAGGCCAACATGGCGACTCTTCTATTGCCGATAACGCGAAGCTCCGCACGCGCACACGCCGCCGCGCGCGCGGCGGCGCAGGCGCGCGCGAGGAGTGTTTGTCTGCGCTGTTGTAGAACACATGCACCAAAACCCATGTTAACTTCGAAATCCAATCGGCAACCACTAAGGGTTCACTTTGATTTCCCAGGCCAACATGGCAACTTTTCTATTGCTGATAACGCGGTGCGCGAGGGGTTGTTGTATACGCCGTTGCGAGACACGTACACCAAAACCCATGTTGACTTGGAAATCCAATCGGCAACCGCTAGTGGTCCACTTTGACTCTCCAGGCCAACATGGCGCTTCTTCTACTGCTGATAACACTGAGCGCCCCACGCCCCTGCGCAGCCGCGCGCGCGGCGGCGCCGCCGCGCGCGCGGCGGCGCAGGCGCGCGAGAAGTGTTTGCATGCGCAGCTGCAGAACACATGCACCAAAACCCATGTTAACTTGGAAATCAAACTGCCCACTTCCAAGGGCCCCCTTTGAATTCCCCAGTCAACGCTGCAACTGTCCTATTGCTGGCGCTGCGGCGTTTCTCGCGCGCGCGCGCCGCCGCGCGCGCGGCGGCGCAGGAACGCGCGAGAAGTTTTGCGCGCGCTGTTGCAGAAGACAACCATGTTAACAGGGAAATCCAAGTGGCAACCGCTAAGGGTTCACTTTGATTTTCCTGGCCAACATGGCGACTCTTCTATTGCCGATAGCGCGAAGCCCCGCACGCGCACACGCCGCCGCGCGCGCGGCGGCGCAGGCGCGCGCGAGGAGTGTTTGGCTGCGCTGTTGTAGAACACATGCACCAAAACCCATGTTAACTTCGAAATCCAATCGGCAACCACTAAGGGTTCACTTTGATTTCCCAGGCCAACATGGCAACTTTTCTATTGCTGATAACGCGGGGCGCCCCACGCGCACGCGCCGCCGCGCGCGCGGCGGCGCCGCCGCGCGCGCGGCGGCGCGGGCGCGCGCGAGGGGTTGTTGTATACGCCGTTGCAAGACACGTACACGAGAACCCATGTTGACTTGGAAATCCAATCGGCAACCGCTAGTGGTCCACTTCGATTCTCCAGGCCAACATGGCGCTTCTTCTACTGCTGATAACACTGAGCGCCCCACGCCCCTGCGCCGCCGCGCGCGCGGCGGCGCAGGCGCGCGCGAGAAGCGTTTGCATGCGCCGCTGCAGAACACATGCACCAAAACCCATGTTAACTTGGAAATCAAACTGCCCACTTCCAAGGGCTCCCTTTGAATTCCCCAGTCAACGCGGCAACTGTCCTATTGCTGGCGCTGCGGCGTTTCTCGCGCGCGCGCGCCGCCGCGCGCGCGGCGGCGCAGGAACGCGCGAGAAGTTTTGCGCGCGCTGTTGCAGAAGACATGCACCAGAAACCATGTTAACTTGGAAATCCAAGTGGCAACCGCTAAGGGTTCACTTTGATTTTCCAGGCCAACATGGCGACTCTTCTATTGCCGATAACGCGAAGCTCCGCACGCGCACACGCCGCCGCGCGCGCGGCGGCGCAGGCGCGCGCGAGGAGTGTTTGTCTGCGCTGTTGTAGAACACATGCACCAAAACCCATGTTAACTTCGAAATCCAATCGGCAACCACTAAGGGTTCACTTTGATTTCCCAGGCCAACATGGCAACTTTTCTATTGCTGATAACGCGGGGCGCCCCACGCGCACGCGCCGCCGCGCGCGCGGCGGCGCCGCCGCGCGCGCGGCGGCGCGGGCGCGCGCGAGGGGTTGTTGTATACGCCGTTGCAAGACACGTACACCAGAACCCATGTTGACTTGGAAATCCAATCGGCAACCGCTAGTGGTCCACTTTGATTCTCCAGGCCAACATGGCGCTTCTTCTACTGCTGATAACACTGAGCGCCCCACGCCCCTGCGCCGCCGCGCGCGCGGCGGCGCCGCCGCGCGCGCGGCGGCGCAGGCGCGCGCGAGAAGTGGTTGCATGCGCCGTTTCTGAACACATGCGCCAGAGCCCATGCTAACCTGGAAATCTGACTGGCGACGCTGAAGGTTCACTTTGGTTTTCCAAGCCAACATGGCGACTCTCCCATTGCTGACAACGCGGGCCTCTTAACTCGCGTTCGGCAGCGCAGACGCGCATGTCAAGTTTTGCGTGGCCCTCGGTAGGACGCACGCACACACGCACACACGCACGCACGCACGCGCGCACATACCCCGCTCTGATGCCCAACAACCGCCAAACTCTCTCCTAGGAACATGCGAGGGCGATTCCTTTCGCGCCACCATCATCCAGGGGGACGCGGTTGCGGATGGCCGCACCTTGACATCGAGACCGAAGAGCATGGAGGGTCCTGCCCGCGCCGCGGATGCGCGAGCCCTGCGGCCTACCCCATGGGCCTTAGCATAGGACCGACATCAGCGCTACGTCCTGAACGTCATCCGCACATCCAACCTCTCAGCCCTGCCGCAGCCCAGGAAGCTGCGCGTGGCTTCGCCCGCCCGCCCTAGCCTCATGCCTGCAGCCGCGCACCCTACTCTCCGAAACCTGAAGCCCACTAGCGCCAAGTTCTCCCCTAAGAACATGCCAGGGTGATTGCACTCACGCCGCCATCATCAAGGGGCACGCGGTTGCTGGAGGCCGCACCTTGACATCGAAACCGAAGAACATGGAGGGTCCTGCCCGTGCCGCGGACGCGCGAGCCCTGCGGCCTACGTGCGCACGTAGCCTCAATCAAGCCTGCATCCGCACGCCCTAAGCCCCGCAGCCCGAAGCCCACCAACGCCAAACAGTCCCCTAAGAACATGCGAGGGTGATTGCAATCGCACCACCATCATGAAGGGGCACGCGGTTGCTGAAGGCCGCGCCGTGACTTCGGGACCGAAGAACATGGAGGGTCCCGCCCCCGCCGTGGACGCTCGTAGCCGAATCGTGAGCCCCGAACCCCAGCTTTGTCATAACGAAGGAATAATGGCGCCAAACTGAAGAACATCGAGGATACCCTCCCCCAGGGTTCACAAGAACATGGAACAAAAACGAAGAACATAAGGGTACCCTCCCCGAACCACCGAAGTTCGTAAGCCTTGTGCCGGCCGTATGATGATGATGGTGATGATGAAGATGAAAATGAAGATGAAGATGATGATGATGATGATGATGGTGGTGGTGATGATGATGATGATGATGATGACGACCGCTGTGATGGGGGGGTCGATTACGTCCCCACTATGAGGGCGGTGGGTCGATTAGCTCCCCGCTACGAAGGGTAGTCGATGAGAGGGGGAGTCAATCAGGTCCCCGCTATGGTCGATTATGTCCCCGCTATGGGGAGGGGGTCGATTACGTAGGTCCCCGCTGTCACTGTGATGGGTGGGTCGATTAGGTCCCCGCGACGAGGGGTCATCGATGCGATCCTCGCTACGAAGGGGGTCGCACCATGCTATGCTATGCTATGCTATGCTGGGCTATGCTACGCTGGCGATGGCGACTGTGATGTTGGGAAGACGGATGTGGAGAAGGATAGGGTTTTTGGGGGATGCGCGACCTGAAGACCTGCGACTAAGCTTCGGCCAGGCCAGGGGGGGGGGGGGGCGCCCCCCTCCCCCCTGGGGCCGGGGGGGGGGGCGGGGGGGGCCGCCGCCGGAGTCGGCGGGCCCCCTTCGCGCGCGCGCGCGCCGCAACGTCGCAGCACGCGCCCCAGGACGCGCCCCATCTCAAATGTTGCTCAGTGGCTGGGCGGGTCCGCCGGGGCCTCGCCCGGTGGCTGCCCGGGTGGCCGGTCGTGCGCCCAGTGGCGGGCGCCCCGCGGGCGCCCCGTGTGCGCCGGGGGGTCGGCCCGAGCAGCCGAGCCCCCCGGGGGGGCCAGCTCGGGGCCCTCTTGGGGGTCTCCTCCTCCTCCTCCTCCTCCTCCTCCTCCTCCCTCCTCTCCTCCTCCTCCTCCTCCTCTCCTCCCTCCTCCCTCCTCCTCCCTCCTCCCTCCTCCCTCCTCCTTCTGGAGAGGTCTCGGGGCTCTGGGGGTGCACTCACGGAGCTGTCGATCGCCTCTCGGGGCTCGCCTGGAGCCCGCTCGGGAGCCTCTGGGGTGCTCTTCGGGCCACGCGAGGCCGTGGTGGATGCCATCGCCAGGAATCGGAGGGGGGAGGGGGCAGGGGCAATTCCCTGGGTCATTCTTGGGACATCTCGGGGCCATGACCTGAGTGGCTCATCGGAAGATGCGAGCGCCAGAAAGTGTGGTACAAGTGGAGAAGCCCCCCCAAAACATTCGAGTGTGAAGATCCGGGGGCGCTTCGAACCATATGAATTTTGGGACATTGTCGGGGCCTGTTGGGCCATGCTGCAGTCAGATTGCATGTGTCAGATGCCTGCAAAGCGCAGCATAACGTGACGAAGTACATAACTATACCCTACAGCAGACCATCAACAAGCGTATAATAGCATGTGGCATCGTTGCATGACACAGCACATCGTAGACATTCTCAGCTCAGCAAAGCATGTCAGAGCATAACACATCGCACCTGGGGCCGTAGATAAATGCGCACGCGTAAGCACAACTGTAGTGTAGCACACCTTGTGCGATGAGTAATAAGAGCTCTTCGAGGACGGTTACTAGGGGGAGTGGCAACGTCGTTGGTCACGTGATCGATTCTTTTGATCTGCGTAGGCACGTGCGCCTTAGGCGCTGCCAACAACATCAATCTGCGAAGAAGCTGCGCGCGCATGGCGCTGGTACTGGCGATCGCGGCACGGTTCCGCGAGGTCGGCTCCGCTTTCCAGCGCAGCTACCCTGCGCTCGCGAACCTCCTGCACGAGGCCGAGGCCCGCAGGCGGATGGCGGTGGAGGCCATGGCGTCGGGCGCCATGCAGGCCGCGCTGCGGGCCAGGTCGTCGGAGTGCATGCTGGCCTCTGACTTCGCTGCCTTCGCCGCCCAGTACCCGGACCCTGCACGCCCGCCGCCGCAGCCCGCGCAGCACTGCGAGCCCCCAGGGCCGCCGCCTGGGCCACCGCCGCCTCCGGGCGCGGCGCTGCTGCCCGGCGATCGGGCGTTGCGCGCGGGGGAGTCGATACTTGGGGGCGGGAGGGGGGCGAAGGCAGGTGCATCTTCCGTGCACCTTTCAAAGGGCCTTCCTGTCACCAGCCTGGAACATCTCCCTATCCCTATGATTGGCATCGCCTCATCTCGATGCCGATATTAGGGATTCCCTCCGTTTTTTGAGGGCGCATCCCTAAGATGGTCGTCGACCTTTGGCTTGGTAATCTTAGGGATAGGGATACGTTCGAGGCTGGTTATCCTGGGGCCCCAAAAGGGGGCACGGAAGGTCCCGGACCCCCTCGCGCTGTGAAGCGAAAATCACGGCGGGGAACGTTCGTTCTCTTCTCTTCGGCCTCCCAGGGCCTCCTGCGGGCTGCAGGAGCGTGCAGACATGTGAAGACGGCTCAGGATGAAGACCGGTCGCGGGGAAGGGGTCCAGACCTGTGGAGGCGGACGTTGTGCAAAAATACGACGTCGGGGGTTTGGGTTCTTCGCCCCACCATGGACCGCCCCCCTGTCAGCAGAGGATCGAGGAGGAGGAGGAGGAGGAGGAGGAGGAGGAGGAGGAGGAGGAGGCGAGGCGAGGCGGAGGCGGAGGCGGAGGAGGAGGAGGCGGAGGAGGGAGGAGGAGGAGGAGGAGGAGGAGGAGGAGGAGAGGAGGAGAGGAGGAGGAGGAGGAGGAGGAGCAGCACCCAAGGCGAGGCGCAGCAGCCACGCGGGCCACCGCCGCCGCTGCCGCGCTCGCCGCTGGCGCCGCCGGGCCCTCCCAGCAGCCCTCCGCCAGCGCCGCCGGGCCCGCCGCGCGGCCTCCCGCCGGCCGAGGCCGCCGCCCTGGCGTCGCTCGAGGCCCCGCCGGTCGGGCTGCCACAGCCGCGCGCGCCGCCGCCCGCGGTGGCGCAGGTGGGCTGGCCGCCCGCTGGCGGGCCCGAGGCTCCCTGGGCGCCCCACGATCCTCGGGCTCTTCTTTAGATGCCGCACCCTGCCCGCCCCAACTGGGGCCATCTCTCAGGAGGCAGAAGCCACGCCCTGGGGCCGGAGGTTGTGTGGGCCAGGCCCACGACCGGGGCCCTCGCCCGCCCCCCGGGGGCTTTTCGGCAGTCATATGTAGTCTACAGGTTCTTCGGGCGGGCCTCACGGCCGGGGCCGTGATGGGTGCTGAACCGGGCAGTTATGGTATACACATTCTTTGGGTGCTGACCCGGGTGGGGGGACCTCACGGCCGGGACCGTGATGTCTGCCTGGATCTCATGGCCCTGCGTCTTCCTCTTCAGTGCAGTGGAGGCCCATGCCAAGGGAAGCGCCCTGCTTGCCTCCAGGGTGCCCTGGGTTTCTTGGGTTTCGATGGCTTTGCTGTGGAAAGCGTGACGCTCCCACGCCAAAACTCCATGGATGTCCTGTGGGCCTCGGGGTAGGGTTTCTTCTGGAAGGTTTCTTTTGGACTGGCCTCCACTGTAAGTCCCCGCGTCTCCCCCTCGTCCGCGCACACTTGTGAAGTCCGCGGGCGCCACGTGGCCCAGGACAGTCAGGCACCGGTCCAGCAAGCGGTGGGGCGCATGGGGAGCGAATGGAGGCACGAAGGCGAAACTCGTCCGCGCACATGCCTCTGGCCATGACGTGCGAGCCCCACTCTTGGACGCCCCCCTCTCGCTTGGACGCCCCCGAGAGGCCGACCCCTGGGCGTCGATGCAGGGCGCCGCCGCGCCACAGTTTGCGCTGCAGCGTTCGCCGCCCGCGCCAGCGCCTGCCGGCGGAGGGCCGTGGGCGTCGCTGCAGGGCGCGGCTGTGCCGCAGCCCGTGCCGCCGCAGCCGCCGCCAGCGGGGGCCGCTGGTGGCAAAGGTCGGCTGCGTGCACGGTCCACTTCCCAAGGGTACCCTTATGATGTTCCAACCTGCTTTATCCTTGATCACCTACTTTAGCCTTGATCACGAGGGAAGGACACAAAGGGCACTCTTTGCATCCGTGCCTCTTTGTCCCTGGTGGGAATGTAAACATGGCCACCGCCTGGAGGATCAATTTCCGGGGACCTCGGCAGGCGGTGGATATGGACATAATAACACAGGCCCCCGTTGGCCAAAATATATCCATATCCACCGCCCGCTGGGGCACCAGAACGTCGGATCCCAGGCGGTGGATCTGGATAAATCCCCGCCTCGTACTTTGGTCCATCCGTGACTACTTTCGATGGTCCGCCGCGCTCGAAGAAGCTTCAGCACGGGCGCCCAGGGGGCTTGCATCCTAGTTGCGCATCCTTACCAATGATCTGTTTTGTCCGTCAGAGTGATCCTTCGCCGCCTTTGGTGTGCGGCTTTCGGAGGGGGGGCTGCGGGGACAAGCCCGAGCACGCTGCCGTCACACTGCGCGCAGCGGCCGGCCCTCCGCGCACCACACCTCCTGCTCTGCATCCTCATCTCACTCCTCCTCGCCAACTCCTCGTACGAATCCGTTCCTCCGCCTCCTCCTCCTGCTCCTCCTCCTCCTCCTCCTCCTCCTCCAGTCTCCTCCTCCTCCCTCCTCCTCCTCCTCCTCCTCCTCCTCCTCCCCCTCCTCCTCCCCCTCCTCCCTCTCCCTCCTCCTCCCCCTCCTCCTCCTCCTCCTCCTCCTCCTCCTCCTCCTCCTCCTGCGTGCGGCCGAAGAGGTGGCCCGGCCGCCCTGCACGGCCCAGAGGCCGCCCGAGCGCTCGCGGCCGGGGCGCCCGCGCAGTGCCTGGCGGACCCCTTCTGCGAGCTGAGGACCTGGGACGGGGCCAGCTTCTGGCCGCACGCTCAGCTCGGGGGAGCGTAAGACCCGGGTTTGCCAGGACTCGGGTTCGCCATCGTTTTCTGACGACCGCGCCTCGGATCTTGACGAGGAGGAGTTTCGTGGGATGTCTGCAGCGGGAGGCCTCGTCAAAATGCAGGCTCGGCCTCGTCATTTTTTTGACGACCTCGTCGGGGATTTTCGAGTCCCCTGTACCCAGGTCTTACGTCCCCCTGATCAGCAGGAAGCGCCGGGTCGTTGTCAAGCAGTGGCGAGGCGTCCTGGCGTGCCTGCGCAGGCCCACCGAGCAATGCTCCAAGGGCCTTTTTATTGTGGCTTCCACGACGTGTTCTTGGGACATTTCTGGCTGGGACCGTCTTGCTTTCACACATCGGGCTTATGTTCTAAGAACATGGTTTCTGTTCTCAGAACATTTTGGGCTCTAAGAACATGTCGTGGTAGGACTACAGGAATGCCGGGACGGTCGGTCCCTGCTAAGAGCAGGAAGCACCGGGTCGTTAGGCTTGGAAGGTAGGCCCCCAGCTTTCGGAGCGTACTGGCATTCTGATGTAGGTTCAAATGGCCGCAGGCTCAAGAGTTGAGCCAGCACTCCCGGATTCCGACCACACGTCGGGCCCGCATCTCGTGAGCCGTACGTCGGGAATCTGTGACGGCTCTTACTTCTGGCTCCGCACTCGAAGTCTCAGACCTCCACCGTCAAGAGGTTGTCGTGACGGGCGGCTTTTGGTGGTACCGTCCTACGGCGTCCGATGGGCATTTTCGGGCTCCAGAAGTTTCGCATACCGATTCGGAGATCAAGGTTCCGTGCACGAGGCCTACTTTGCGAGCCTCTTTCATGTCTGAGGTATTACGAGATGGAGGATGGGAAGGATGATGGAGAATGTGCATGATCATTAGCGTGAGGAGGAGGAGGAGGAGGAGGAGGAGGAGGAGGAGGAGGAGGAGGAGGAGGACCAGTTGGAGCAGGAGGATGAGCATGATGACTCCGAGTAGGTCCTCGGTCCGTCGAATGGGATCGTTCATGTGATCTGGACCCATCGGTGCATGCAGGGCCCCGACTGGTCGACCCTGTCTAAGACGGATTCTGATTGGAATCTGGTTCGTCGCCGCAACACAAATTTCCTTGTAAACGCGGAAAGGACGCTCACAACATTGACCCGAGCCAACGCCAACACGCAACGACATTGCAGGAGAGGAGGGGGAAGGAGGAGGAGGAGGAGGAGGAGGAGGAGGAGGAGGAGGTGGAGGAGGAGGAGGAGGAGGAGGAGGAGGAGGAGGAGGAGGGACGAGGCGGGGGGACAAGGAGGACGAGGGGGGACAAGGAGGAGGAGGAGGAGGAGGAGGAGGAGGAGGAGGAGGAGGAGGGAGGATCAGGAGGAGGAGGAGGAGGAAGGAGGAGGAGGAGGAGGAGGAGGAGGAGGGAGGGAGGAGGAGGAGGAAGAGGAGGAGGAGGAGGAATGAGGAGGAGGAGGAGAGGATGAGGGAAGGAGGAGGAGGAGGAGGAGAAGGAGGAGGAGAGGGAGGAGGAGGAGGACGAGGAGGAGGAGGAGGAGGAGGAGGAGGAGGAGGAGGAGGAGGAGGAGGAGGAGAGAAGGAGGAGAGAGAAGGAGGAGAGAGAAGGAGGAGGAGGAGGAAGAGGAGGAGGAGGAGGAGGAGGAGAAGGAGGAGGAGGAGGAGGGGAGGAGGTAGAGGAGGAGGAGGAGGAGGAGGAGTAGGAGGAGGAGGAGCAGCAGTAAGAGGAGAAGGAGTGCTGCGAATAGGAGGAGGAGGACGAGAAGCACGAGGAGGAGCACGAGGAATGCAAGGAGGAGCACGGCGAACATGAGGACGAGGAGGTATTGCATAGGAGGAGCGCGATGAGGACATAAATGATAATGAAGAGGAGGACGAGGAGGACAACGGGGAGGAGGAAAACCACCAGGAGGATGATGAGGAGTCGTACAAGGATGTTGATGATGAGGAGGAGGAGGAGGAGAAGGAGGAGGAGAAGGAGGATGAGGAGCGTGAAGAAGACATAAGGGGGATGATGAGGAAAAGGTGCAGTGGAAGGGGAGAGGGCGAGGGCGAGAAGGAGAACGACGTGGTTGCGAAGAGGAGGACGACGATGACGAAAAGCTCGACGACGACGCCGAATGCGCAGGCGGATCAGGAGCAGGAATACGCGCGAACACTCTGATAGGGGATATTGGGCTCTGGGCTCTGGCTGTAATGTGTATGGGTTTGATATCTGCTCCTGCATTATAAAACAGTATCATTCGAATGCATAAAGGGAGGCGGGGTTCCGCCCAAACAACGCAAGACGGGTGTCTTGCTAGGCTTCCACGGGGGCGGGAGGGGGGGTGCCTCCTCAACCATCGCCACCCTCGGAACCACTGTCGCGGGGTGACCGTGCAGTGTATGCAATCGGGCGAAGTGACAGAAATCCGAGGAGCTGTTGTCACACCGCTGTAGTCCGAGACGGATCCCGGAAGACCCCGATCCAACGAGCGGCCAGAGAACCGCAACGCGACACCAGCACCATCAGCAGGGCCACCCCCCCAGCAGGGTCACTTTTCCACAGCCAGAGATGTTGTCGAGCAGGGCGCCGAAGAACAGCGACACCTCACCAACACCACCAAGAGGACCGAGAAAGAGTTCGATATTGGGAGCGAGGAGCAGGCGGACTGGTGACTGGTGGCAGAAAGCGGGGGAGAAAAGGAAGTGGAAGGAGGAGGAGGAGCGGGAGGAGGATCGGGAGGGCGAGGAGGGGGATGAGCTGATGGCGATCGGGGCCGGTCTGATCCCGGACTAGCCCGGGCACCGTGCGGGTGGGCGGGGATGCTCCGAGGCCCTACTGCACTGGGTGCAGCGCCTGGTCTGACATGTCGCACTTGTCCTCCACGCGGCACCTCAAGCGGCTAGCCGGCGCCGGGCTTGGGCCCATCATCCCCGAGGCGGCGGCGGCGGCCCCAGCGCTGCCCACGAAGGTCGCCACGAGCCAGGGGTGTCCCGAGGGAGGTGCGTCCTGGGCGCCCACGGGGCGACGAGCGTGTGCCCATGTCCACGCATGCCCTCGCGCTCGCGAGGCCAGGGCGCAAAGCCCCGGATGCGCAGTCCCCCGCGCAGCCGCTCGGTGGCCATGGGATCGCCGCCGAGGAGGTCCAGGCCGCGAGGCCGTGGATGTGGGCATGTGCTCTGCCCCAGGGGGCACCCGGGGGCTTCCTTGAGCCGCCCTTCCGCCCAGACGTCGTCGTTCGATCGTCTCGGGGCCCTGGCGGGGCCCCGAGGTGCCGAGACTGGGGAAGAGCTTCGGGACACCGTTCCCTCAGGGTCCCCTCTCTCGGCGCCGTCCGAGCATACTTGGTATTAGATGTACGTCGGCCGCACAAGGGCGACCCCAGCGCTCGGAAGTCTCACAGTAGAAGCTCCGTGGCGGGCGCTTTCTGAACATACCGCTGGGGAGACGATACACTCAGAACCGCAATAGTTCTGGGGGGGCCGTAGTCCAGGGGGGGGGGGGGCCTGTTAGTCCGGGGTGGGGTTCTGGGGGCCCTTGTAGTCCGGCGGGTGCCATATCGTCTGGGGGGGGCCTGGAAGTTCGGGGGGGGGACATTGTGATCTTCGCGGGGCGACGTCCGCTGTAGTCCGGGGATGGGTTCCCGTAGTCCCGGGGGGGGGCCCTTGTAGTCCGGGGGGGAATCCTTGTAGTCTGGGGTGGGGTCCCTGTAGTAGTCGGCGGGGGGGGGGGCCCTGGGGCCCTTGCAGTCCGGGGGGGGCTCTTGTTTGTACTCTGTGGGGCCCCTGTAGTCCTGGGGCCCAGAACTATCGAGGTACGGTACTCACGCAGAGCACACTACAAGATGTTGTGCTATATGTTCGGGTCGGACGTGGGTGCCCAACAGAGGCACATCGCAGTAGTGTGGCCCCGTGCGTCTTACATTGGTTTCGCCCATATGAGACACCCCGGGGCTTCCTTGAGCCGCCCTTTCACCCAGAGTCGCGTTCGAATGCCTCGTGGCCCTGAGATGCCGAGGCTGGGGAAGAACTTCGGGGCTCCGTTCCCTCAGGGCCCCCTTCCATGACACCGCCCAAATGTACTTATACTAGATGCGCGTCGGCCACGCAGGGGCGACCCCAATGTTCGGAAATCCTACATTATAAGCTTCGTGGCGAGCACTTTCTGGCCATACCGCTGGGGAGACTTCGTGGCGAGCACTTTCTGGCCATACCGCTGGGGAGACGATACACGACAAGATGTTGTGCACACTCCAGGGCTTCCTTGAGCCACACTTTCACCCAGAGTCGCCGTTCGACTGTCTCGGGGCCCCGAGATGCCGAGGCCGTGGAAGAACTTGGGGACACCGTTCCCTCAGGGTCCCCTCTCTCCGTGGACGACCTGCGTGCACCGTACCGCGTTGGCGTCTCCCGAGTTGTCGTCGATCTTCGACCCAGGAAAACGAGGCACCGTGTCGCGTTGGAGCAAGGCCTGAAGAAAGTCCGAGCATGGCACGGAGCATGGGTACTGTTCCCGTACTCTCTTGCTCGCGTGCAGCTCCCATGCTGTTCCATGTTGCCCGCGCGGCTGCCGTCCCTGGTCGGGGGAAGGCTGCGCCGCGAGGTGGGCGAAGAGCTCTCGATCATCGCCATCATCATCATCATCATCATCATCATCATCATCATCATCATCAGCATCAGCATCAGCATCAGCATCAGCATCAGAATCAGCATCAGCATCATCAGCATCATCAGCATCATTATCAGCAGCATACTCCGCAGCATCATCAGCATCATTATCAGCAGCATACTCGGCATCATTAGCATCGTCATCGTCGTCATCGCCATCGTTATCGTCATCATCATCATCAATATCATCACCACCACCAACATCATCAACAACAGCAGCACCACCACTATCAACATCATCATCGTCATCATCATCATCATCATCATCATCATCAGAACCATCATAACTATCATCGTCACCACCATCATCACCATCACCATCATCATCACCATCACCATCATCATCATCATCATCATCATCACCAGCATTATCAGAATCAGCATCATCATCATTGTCTTCACTGTCGTCATAAGCATCATCAATACTATGATCAACAACAATATCACCAGCACCAGCACCAGCACCATCACCACCATCATGATCACCATCACCGTCACCATCACCATCACCACCATCATCATCACCACCATCATCATCACCACCATCGTCATCATCATCAGCATGGTTCGGCGGCGAGTCCAGGGGGAAGTGAGAAGGGGCGGGCCATCTCAGAAGGCTTGGACGTCCCCCAGCCTTCTGAGAAGTTTCCTGAGCCTCCCCAGAAGACGCAGAAACTCTCTCAGAAGCTGCGAGGGCTTCTGAGAACCCCGCCGCCCCCTGAGAGGGCCTTCTCCCTCCCGCTTCCCCCCCCCTCGCTCGCCGCCGACATCAGCATGGCACGGTGCACGGGCACCGTTCTCCTGCCCTCTGGCTCGTGGCGAAGGCTGCCCCGCCGATGGTTCCGTGGATGACGCCGGTGCCCCAGCGACCGCCGGCGCCGGCGGCGCCCCACGAGCCGCGGCCCTGGTCGGCGCTGGGGGTGCCTGGGCGGGGCGGGAGCTGCGCACCTCCAGCGGACGTCGGGATCTCTTTTGCCCGAGGGCCCTCTCCTCGGAGGAGGGAGAGGTATATGCCCAGGCCGCTGCCCTCCGCCCGTTCTCCCCTCTCTGGGGCCTCCTGGGAGGCCCTCGTCGCCGCCGCTGGATGCGCCTCGGAGTCCTGGTCAGAGCGCACCCCGGGAGAGGTTCGGGGAGTAGCGGTATGAGCACTTGGTGGTGTCCCCCTTCTCCCAATCCCCATCCTCAGAAATGCAACTATCGGGTTGGGAGCATGGGACTGGGAGAAATGGTCAGAGCATCCGAATTGCCGCGTTTCGTATTGTCGCGTATGTTGAGTTGGCTTCTTACACAGTCGTGCCCTATATCTTCCCAGCCTCCTTCTCCCAGCACGATGATTCTCTTTCTCGCATCCCCGCCCCGATCCCCTCCATCCCACCACCCCAGTTGCGGATATGCCCCTCGAGACCCGAAGGGAACAGCTTATATCCCCATCTAGGGGGGGAGATCGGCCAGTGGGGCCCAGGCCAAGCCAGTGTCGATAGGGATCGGTTAAATGATGCTCAGGATGGGGCGTTTCAGCCCGACGCTTCCCCACTGCTTGAAGAGAGCAATGGCATAAGCATGCACTTGTGGAGGCCCGCGCGGGTGTCTCGGGTCGGCGCTGGACCCCCCCTCCCTGGCGCGCGGAGTCGTCGCCAGGGAGGGCCCAGTGCCGATCCAAGAAATCCGCGCTGAGATCCAAACATTTGCGTGTTTATGCAGATGCAGGCGTTTCTTCTTCGAACTGGTTCGGCCCGTGGTTGCGCCCCCGAGTAGTGCGACCATCAGGGGAGGATCTGGGACGAACCGCCGGCGGCCTGTGGAGAGAGAGAGAGAGAGAGATCGAGCGCTCGCTTGGGCCGACTGGTTCACAAACAACTCAACCCGTTGGAGGCCTGGAGCCAGGGAAAAAGTGGGGAGTGTCGGCGGCAGGATGGGCTGGGGTCTTCCTGCTTTTTCTTCCTGTTCATTGTTTTGCCGATCGGCACGGGCCCTCGCACCTCCCTCTCCCCCCCCCATGGAGCAGACCTTGGCCGTTCGTGGCGCCTGCTTCGAGCAGGTGGAGTCTCCCCCACAGGACGCGCTGTTGCAAACAGTCGCTTTTCAGGAGGAAAAGAAACACACAGACAATTAATCGTCGATTCCCGAGAAAATATGGGAAAATATGGGAAGTGGGGGGGAAGACAAAAACCCAGAAAATACGGGAAAATATAGGGGAACATTTTTATTTGTGTGTATTTATTTGTGTGTCCTGGGGCCCCTTCAGCATTGAGCCGCCGAAACGCCGAATAAGAACACGGACGGGTTCAGAAACAACTCAACTCGCTGGAGGCCTGGGACCAGGGAAGAGGTGAGGAGGGTCAGCAGCGGGATGGGCCCGGAGTCTCCTGCTTTCCTCCGAAGGGTGCCGGGAAGGTTTTGAGCGGGTTCTCGTCGGGGACACGGCGAGGGTCGTCTCGGCGAAGGAGCGGTACCCACACCGCTGCGTTTCCCTCGTTTGCTTCCTTTTGGGCCTTCAGGGAGGCCCTCGTCGCCACCGCTGGATTCGCTTCGAAATCCTGGTCAGAGCGCACCCCGGGAGAGGTCCGGGGAGTACAGTCAACCCGCACAGTAAGGATGGGCAACCTTCCCAAGGGTACCCTTGCATCCTTGCCTCCTCGGTCCATCCTTCGCCGCTTTCGCCGGCCGCGCCCCGCTCGAAAAGCTTGGAACTGGGCGTCCAAGGCCCTTGCATCCTTATCGTGCATCCTTACTATGCTGGTTGACTGTAGCGGCATCGGTGCCTTTTGGTTTCCCCATGGTCACCTCCGCCTTCCAAGAGGCGTTCGGCGTGCGGATATGGAAGGGCCGGGTCTTTCTGCGAGGTCGCTGGCCTTCTCAAAATGCCGCGCCCCTCATTCTCGAGCCCCTCTGGAGTGGTGAGGCGTCCGTCCCCTGGGTGATGGGGGAGGAGGGGGAGGGGGAGGGGGAGGGAAGAGGGGTGGAGGAGGTACAGAGGTGGAGCAGGATGAGGAGTAGGATGGTGGAGGAGACGGGAGAGTTGGAGGAGGAGCAGCAGCAGCAGGAGAAGGAGGAGGAGGAGGAAGGAACGAAGAAGAGGAACAAGAAGAGGTAGGAGGGAGAGGTGGAGAAGGAGGAGGAACCCAGAGGGGGAGGATAAGCTGACGGGCGAAGATGATGGGATAGAGGGTGGATGAGGAAGAGGAGGAGCATGTGCGAGCATGTGAAAGCCACACCGCGGCATACACCAAATCAAACAAGTTTGTCAGGGAACACTGAGGTGACCTCGTCGCCGATGACTCGCTGCCCAGGCGAGACGGCGTAGGGTGCTGGGCCCCAATCCACGGCCAACCCTGCCGAATCGACTAGCATGGGCAACTGGGCTTGTTCCCCAGGGTGAGTGGACAGAAGGCCTCATGGGATGTACAGACCACATGGCCCCACCTCTCAACCAGGTGCGCAACCCCCGCGCCCGGTCCCAAAGCCAGTGCTGCGGGCGCAGCTGACGCCATGAGCAGGTGCCTGGCGTCGCGACACGGCGATGATGCGGCCGCGTTCGAACAGCTCTTTGTCTGGCGATGGGGGACCTTGATCTGGCGGTGGCCACGCGGTGTGCGCAGGGCGCCACGCCCCCCGCCCTGCCTTGGCGGCGGGCGCAGGGGGGGGACCTCTTAGAAGGAGGCTGCCTCTTAGCATGCGTCGGCCCTGCGTCTACAGAAGGGCGAAAGACGCCAGACTGCGGGTGCCGAGCAAGCGGTGGCCAGCGGCACCTCACCCGGCAAGCATCCAAGAGGCTCCTTGGCAGCGTGCCCTTGAGGGGGGGAAGCGCCGTTGATATACCAGGGCACGGCGCGCGGCTCCCGCGCGGGGCACGAGGAAGAGGAGGAAGGGCGGGAGGAGGAGGAGGAGGAGGAGGAGGAGGAGGAGGAGGAGAGGAGGAGGAGAAAAAGGGGAGGAGGAGGAGGAGGAGGAGGAGGAGGAGGAGGAGGAGGAGGAGGAGGAGAGGACGGAGACGGAGAGGGAGGGGGATGACAACGAGGGAGGCGCAGAGGGGAGTCACGGGAGGACTGCGAGGACGAGGAGAGCGGGAAGCGGGGAGAGGAGGATGTGGGAGGAGGCGGCGGGTGAGTGGGAGGCGGATCTCGGCGGTGGAGGCGGGGGCGGGGAGTCGCATGAGGGAGCAAGACCAAGCGACACACACGTGCAAACACGGTTGTTTCGGGTAGGGGATCGATGATAGAATTAATGTACCCCAACCTTGTCATACCCCGCCGAATCTAAGAAACACTGAGCATTCTGCGCGTGTTTCGCAGGCCCGACGGGAAATAACAGTCCTGAGGTAAAGCAATGCTGCAGTCGATCTCCGACCTCGGTTGCTGCGAGCGTGCCGTGGTGTCTTCCCGCCGAGCCTCAGAGGTGCAGCTGGCCCCCTCGCCTCCGCCGCCCACCGCCGAGGAGATCTATGACTGGAGCCTGCCTCCGGCCTAGGAAGCCCCAGGTCTAGCGATCGCTCCAGATCCTCCGGCTCATCTCATCTCATCTCATCTCATCTCCTCCTCCTCCTACTCCTCCTCCTCCTCCTCCTCCTCCTTCTCCTCTTTCTCATCCTCCGTCCCCTTCCCTTCCCACTCCTCATCCCGTTCCCTCCTCCTCCTCCTCCTCAGGTCCCCCTCCTCCTCCCCCTCCTCCTCCTCCTCCGCCCGGCTCAATTGTTCAGGGCGTGAGTGACGCTTTGGCGGCCATTGGCTGAATCGGGTGGGCACTATCCGCTGGCTGGGTCGAGGTCGGGTCCATGCATCGCATCGGCTGGACCTGGGGGGGGGGGGGCGCTTCTGACGAGGCCATGGGTCAGCTTCAGGTGGACGGAGGCGGAGTGGCTGAGCGACGATCCCAAGTCTGAGGGCGCTGGCGCAGCAGAGGAGCTCGCGGAGACCCATGAGGCCATACAGCCTGGCGCCAGGTGACTCGGAGCCCCCACAAAACCGAGCATCGCGCCACAGGACGGTAGGAGATCGAGCCTGCGACCAGGACGTGTTTGGCAGAGTCTGCAGAGCTCCCCTCTTCTGGGTCTGACTCTCGATCCCGAACACACGCAAGTCAAGTTGGCACACCGTGCACGCATTATCATGCGCACTCGTATCTCAGCAAGTATGTGTGCCATCATTGCCTTTCTGAAATACTGCACCAACTTGCGTTATCATGTTTACGACGCACGGTAAGCTGACATGTCATGTGATTGCATGCCATTCCCATCTTGTTGCCGCCACCGCCACATGCGATCACCATCAAAGGCGGACCATCATGCCCAACAGCGCTTCGTAACGGCCAGCGAAAATCTGACCCCTTTCTTCACCAGTAGAAGAGACAGTGCCGCTTGCGTGACAGTTTCACGGCGTGCGCGCCACGCATGGTTGGAGCAGTTTTCGTTTTTACCTTCATGTCGTTGCTGTATTCGAGTGCATCCAGGCATGATGATTGTGATCTTGCGTTATGTACGATTTGTCCGAAGTCATAGTAACACTTCGCGTACCCCCACCAGCCCATCTAGGAACAATGCCCAGGGGAGCTGCCCTTATTGGGGGAGCGTGGCATCATTCGGATACGTCGGGAGCCTCAGTGAACATCACCCCTGGTTATGTAGGGTTGACCCTGTAAGTGCATTCGAGCCGGTTCAGTCGTCAACGGGGGGGGGTGTTAGTGGTGGAGCGTTTCCGCCGTTATTCATCGTTCCAGGGGGGTTAATTTCGATCGGACCCCCCGTCATTTCTCCCAAGTGGGGGGTCTGCCTGCGCGCGATTTGTCAGCTGTCGGCTTCTGCTGCTGCTGCTGCTGCTGCTGCTGCTGCTGCTGCATGCTGCTGCTGCTCCATGCTGCTGCTGCTGCTGCTCGTACGGTTCCAAGCGGCCCCTGGAGGCCCCCAAAGGCCGAGCACCCCAAGAGGCCCCCAAGAGAGCCCCAAGATTTTTTGTTTTTTCTTTGACCCCTCTGGGAGCTTTTGGTGGCCCCCAAGAGGCCCCCAAAAGGCTCCCAAGAGGCCCCCAAGAGGCCCAAGAGACCCCAAAGAGGCTCCCAAGAGCGGCTCAAGAGGCTCCCAAGAGGCCCCCAAGAGCGCCCAAGAGCCAGGAGGCCCCCAAAATTATTCCAGAAAAAGTAATGGAAATATGCGGAAATCGCAATCTTTTAAGATTTCGGGGGACCCGCCGCTTCCGCCCCTTGTTTTGAACACTTTTTGGCGCGTCGCCGCGGCTTGTTTTTATTGGCCTGCGCACGAGAGAGCCACCTCCGGCCCGCCCGGAGGGACGTCCAGAAAATTTGCTTTTTTGGGGGTTCCACTATTCAGGGGAGATTCGAAAACCCACAGTTTCGGTAGGCCCCGTGAATCGTGGAAGCGGGGGCCGGGGGGGCTCCAAAACGGCCAGAAAAGAACATCAAAATCTTCGAAGTGCGGCCTTGGAGGCCCCATGATGGCCCCAAGGGGCCGCGATATTCCCCCAAGAAGGCGCCATATGGCTTCAATGGTTTCCAAGACGCTCTTGGGGGCTTTCGGGTCTTGTATGCATGCTTATGGGGGCCTTATGGTGGGCTTCTTGGGGCCTTATGGGGCCATGTCGGGAGCCTTTTTGGGCCCTTTGGGGGGCTTCTGGGGGCCTTATGGGGCCATCTTGGGGGCATGTGGGGGGCCTTTCGGGAATATTATGGCCTCTGGGGGTGGTTTGGGCCCCTGTCCAACGACTTGTGTCGTGCCAAGCCAGAGTGATTTGCTCATAAGATGATTTTCAATACGTCAAAAGCTTTATTCATCGCCGAGGTGGGGTGTTGTGTTTGAAGTTGGGTTGTTATTGTTCGAGAAACCCCCCTCGTGTGGCGCCGTTGGAATCGTTATTTATCGTTCCAGGGGGGTGAGTTAGTGTTAGTCAGGTTTTTCATTCGTCACGGCTGAGGGAAGGTTGAGTGTTTCGCGATTTATTTTTATTATTCAAGCCTGCTGCGACCAGGGTCCAGCGTTGTATTGCCGGGGGTGATCAGTGAACTAGAGGCCCCTTAGATGCTTCTCAGAGTGGCGTGTGGCGTCTCCTTGGGGGCTCTTGGTGGCCTCTTAGGGCGTCTTGGGGGCCTCTTGGGGACTCCTGGGGGCGCCTTAGGTGCCTCTTGGAGGCCTCTTGTGGGCCTTCAGGCCTCTTGGGACCATTTTGGAGGACATCGATCAAAGAAGGAGGGTGCTGAATCAGCGTCGCCCCTCGAGAGCCCCTCAAACCGTCTATAGGGACTCTCTGGCCGCGCTCTTAGACGCTCTTCGGGCCATCTTGGAGCCCTCCTGGGTCCCTCCTGGTTTGGGCCCTCTTGGAGCCATCTTGGGGCCTCGGAAGGCCATCGGAAGCGAAAGGGCGAGAAAGCCAATGTGAACGGATCGGGATCCGGGCGTCATGTTTTTTTCCCTAGAGCAGGGAGGTGGCACAGCCATTTATTGCATGTCTCTGGACGTGGTAGTATCATCACCACACTGTGCCTGCCGCAGCTGTATATGATTGATCTTTCTTTAGTGTTGGACGGGTGTTGGCCTCCTGGGGTGGTCCTGGGGAGCCCCCAAGGACGCTTGGACCCGTCTTGGAGTGGTTTTGGGACCTCGTGGAGCATGCTGGAAGCCATGTTGAGCGATCCAGCGCTATCTTGAATCAGCTTGGAGGCCATCTTGGCCTCTCTTAGGCCCTCTTGAAGCCATCTGGGCCCATCTTGGACTCTCTAGCTACCCGCGGCCCGCGACCCTGCCCCGTCCAGACCCAGGGGGGGGGTGAAGGAGGAGGGTTCCAGTTCCCAGCGGGGACGCCGCAAGCTTTCTCGCTCATTCCCACCCGACATCCGCGAGGTGCGTCGCACGTGCCAGGTGCGCCACGCGCACCAGGTGCGCCACATTGGGCATGATGTCGACCCCCAGCACCTCTGTCAAAGACCAAGGCAAAGTGCCGGCGGGGTTGCCAGCGTTGTGCTTCGTGTGTGCGTGTGTGCGTGCGTGCGTGCGTGCGTGCGTGTGTGTGTGTGTGTGTGTGTGTGTTTGTGTGTGTGTGTGTGTGTGTGTGTGTGTGTGTGTGTGTGTGTGTGTGTGTGTGTGTGTGTGTGTGTGTGCGTGCGTGCGTGCGTGCGTGCGTGCGTGCGTGCGTGCGTGCGTGCGTGCGTGCGTGCGTGCGTGCGTGCGTGCGTGCGTGCGTGCGTGCGTGTGTGTGTGTGTGTGTGTGGGTGTGTGTGTGTGTGTGCGCGCGCTCGCAGTCACTTTGGACTTGCTTTTGACAGGGATGATGGGCCTGCACGCAGCAGGCAGTGTGCTGCCCACCCCCACCTCGTCCCCAGCAGAGTGCAGTTGTTTTCCGTTGAGAGGAATCGTGCGTCGGCACGCACCGGGCCGTATGCCACCTGCCCCCCCCGCCGCCCCTATCAAAAACCACTGAAAAAAGTAATCGCGGGGTGCCCGCGCCTGATCCAGATGTTGGTGCGACGTGCACTTCGCAGTCGTTTTGCTTGCTGCCAGCAGGCGATATGTCCCTCCCCCCCGCCGTCCCTGTCAAAACTAGCGCGAAGCGATGGCGGGGCTCGTCGACAAATGTTGACCTGCCACGTCTATGTCATCGGGGAGGGGCTCCTGCACCGCCATGCTCCCAATGTTTTTTCGAACGGGTTTAGAAAAACATGAGATCATATTGCCCCGAAAGTGAGAGGAGGAGGAGGAGGAGGAGGAGGAGGAGGAGGAGGAGGAGGCGGAGGAGAAGTGGTCTTGGTGGTTCTTGGGGCCTCTTGGAGCGTCTTTGATGTCTCGGAGGAGCCTCTGGAAGCCTTTCTGGTCCCTCGGGGGGGCGCCTCTTGAGGGCCTCCCGGGTGATGCCGGGCGCCTCCGACGCAGTCGCCACCCGCGCCACCAGCAGCCACCGCACACTCCGCGGCTGCCGCCGCGGCTGCCGCCGCCGGCTGGTGCCCGACTGTCTGGCTCGAGCCCGGTGCCTGCAGGCCCGCCCGCCCCCCCCCCCCCGCCCCCCGTGCTTCGGCGCCCGGGCGATGCCTCCGCCCTCGGGGCCTCCCGGGCCGAAGGCGGCGGGCAGGTCGGCGGGCAGGGCGAGGGCTCGCCCCGCGGCGGCGCACGAGGAGCAGGGCGCGGACGGCGGGGACGGGCCGCGGAGTGCCAAAGTCCTCGAGTGTCCTTGGTAATGTTAAGTCGGGCCTGTCCCTCTACAGGAGGAGTATTCAAACATAGGAGATGGAATAGTCGGGGGACGAATTTGGGGGGCATTTTTTGACAATTTTGGGGCATTGTTTAGCTATCGTTTGTTTTTCGTCCAAGATCCGCCTGTAGGGGGACATGCCCGACCTAATGATAATGCTTGGCCACTGAAGCCCACACATCGACTTGCCGTTGAGGCCAGGATGTAAGAAGTGCAGTCTTGCCATATCGGCGATGCATCGCCAGCCGCCACCATGTTTTGAAGTTCCTTTCGCTTCACCCCATCGCAATGAAACGACGGGTGCGTTCCGACCCTACTTTTTGAAATCGTGGGCCGCGCTGGGGTCGTCGACAAGTGTGAGGAAGTGCGCCCCTCCCTTCCTTTTCTGCCCAACTTAGGTGCTCTTGCATATGTCGCCGCGCCCCTTGTTTCGACGCGCGGCCTCACGTCTCTGCGAGGGCGCCCCGGGCACCAGAGCGAGCCCCACCTCAGACGCCGTGGGCTCGCCGTGGGGCCTGCCGGGCGCCGGCTTCGTCCATCGACGAAGCTGGCACTGCGGGGCGCGGGGCGCAGGGTTTGCAGTGGTGCTTGCGTCGTCCACCTGGGCGCGGCGACGTACAGTCGGGGCGCTGAGGAAGGAACCCTTTTCGTTGGGGAGGGGCTCGGTGTTCCTCAGTTGTTTTGCAGTTCGCCTCTGGTTTTGCTTGGGGTTTCGATGGGAAGCCGAGGTTCAACTTCTGGGAAAAAAGGGGCCTCGCTCCTTATTTAGGGTTCCTTAGGTCAACGCCCCGACTGTATTTCTTGTCTGTGTAAGTTCAGGAGGGAAAGAAACACACAGACACAATGAATCCTCGATTCACCAGAAAATATGGGAAAATATGGGAAGTGGGGGGGAAGACAGAAGCCCAGAAAATATGGTAAAATATGGGGCATTATTTTATTTGTGTGTATTTATTTGTGTGTCCTGGGGCCCCTTCATGAGTGGCATGTTCCTCGGTGTTTCCGCCCGGCCGCCGCCCGTCGGCGCCCCGTGGGCGCCTCGTGTGCGAGCGCCAGGGCTCCTGGTTTTTGTGCGCCCGGTCGCTGGCCGTGGGCGTCTCGTGGGGATGGGGTGCCTCTTGTGCTGCCTTCCCAGACATGATCGCGTCGTAAAAAAATCAGGACGGGAGGTTTTTGGCCATTTTCGGCCCTGGGGGGCCCTCGCCGGGCCTCGGGGCCGTCAAAAAACGACTCAGGATGAAAAACCAGCCCCGGGCAAAGGGTCGGGACTTCCAGGGACACCGTCCTGAAAAAATCAGGACGTCGCATCTCTGGGTTCAGCACCAGGGAGCTTGCACCACAGAGCTTCCACAACATGCATGGCACCGCATAGCTTGAGCCACACACAAGTTGCACCGCGCAGCTTGCACCACAGAGCCGACGGCCCCCCGAAGCGCAGGAATCCACCGCGTGTTTTGACATCGTTTCACGACCCCATATCGGGCAGGTGTGCCTGCACAGGACACACAACAACGATGCTCGCGGCGCCTACTCTAACACGCAGACGACCACCTTGTTCTGAACCCTGCGTCTTGGCGTGCCTGCGGTGCATTCGCCTTGCCCCGCGCAGAGAAAAATACACCCTTGCGGCAGAAGATCAGGAGGGAAAAAACACACAGACACAATTAATCGTCGATTCCCCAGAAAAGATGGGAAAATATGGGAAGTGTGGGGGAAGACAGAAGCCCAGAAAATAGGGGAAAACATGGGGCATATTTTTATTTGTGTGTATTTATGTGTGTGTCCCAGGGCCTCTTCAGAAGACCCGAAACAGCTTTGTGCACAGACACGACGGCAGCCAGTTATCGGGGGGTCCACGACGGGAGGACGCGATAGGAGGGAGGGCCACGGCGGGGGGATATCGGGATGCGGGTACTATAGTGTATACATGTTGTCAGGAGGGAAAGGAACACACACAGACACAAGTAATCGTCGACCCCCCAGAAAATAACGGCATTATAGCGAGATTTTGGGGTATAGGATTTAAGGGGGGGCAGGGATGCATGGACATAGGGAGGCCGCGGGAGGCCACGGGAGGCCACGCGAGGCCGCGGGAGGCCGCGGGAGGCCGCGGGAGGCCGCGGGAGGCCGCGGGAAGCCGCGGGAGGCCACGGGAGGCCGCGGGAGGCCGCGGGAGGCAATGCGAGGAAACGTCGCCACACCGATTTTGGATCTGGCAGGCCGTTCATTAGGCTTTACAGGTGCATACCTGTCACTGCAGCAATACGGATCAAGACAAGTTCTGCGGGCCTCTTACAGACGAGCTGCTTCGGGAATAGTGCGATCGGGGTTCTCGACGTCGGACTCTGATTTTGGCCGCGCACTCGTACGCAAGGGCGAACGTATTCAGGGCTAGTGGAGTGGGAAAGGCGCGGACCTGGATCAATAAATAGGCTTGTGGTTCCGTAGCCATTTTGGCTCAAGGCAAGCTTGGCCCAAACCATGCTGCCTGACGCCATGCTGGTTCACGTCGTTCTGGTCGACGCACACGGCTCGCTGCATTAGCCGGGCTCGGCACGTGCGCCTTGATCATGTGATGCCTCCCCTGTATTTATGCTTCTGGGGCTTGCCGGCTCACTGCCAAGCTGGCCTACCTTGCGAGGCCGTGCGGCTTCCCTGGTGCCTGCAAGCGCATTCTCCGACATTCTGAGGAGGTACCGAGATACAGAGTGCTCAAATATTTATCTGCGAGCTCCATTAGCAACGCTTCCGAGCAGACAGCGCGCCGAAGTCTTGGCAAGAGTGGCGCGAGGCATATTGTGCGATCAGGATCCTTCGTTTCAAGGAAATGAGATGTCAGGCGGCCCTGGCCGATTTTGCTGGATGCACGGCGGACGTCGCGTTCAATGTAAACACGCGAGGTTGTCATATGTACAGCGTACTAGTACGTGGAGATTTTCGTTTTCGGGTGTGAAGTTTGTAATGGAGCAAGAGCCTCGTGGCCACGATTTCGACAGGCTGGTGCTGGTGTTGTACTGCCCAGACAGAGTGTACGTGTACGAGCATGATTTGTCTTTCGCAGTTGGAGCTCGTGGTGTCCGAACACATACATCAGGATATCAAATCCAGATCTCAAGTAGTAGTGGTTCGTCGTGCTGGTCAAGAGGAATTTGCGACATACTTCGCAAGCTCGACGAGCCCTCCAATTCATGCCGACGCATAGCAGATGTTCCACTTTCCGACCATCGGATTACAGAGGCTCTTGCAGTTTGCCCGCGTTTTGAGATGGCACAAGCATATGAAGATGTCCCGCTGTCGAGCTACAGCAACAAGACGCGGGGTGATTGTTTGGAAGATATGGTTCGCCAACTTGATCGCATGATTCATCCAAACGAGGTTCTGTCCGATCCGCAGGATGGGCTCTGTATCAACGGGCAGCTTCGAGGTAAAAACTCCGCTGTGTACGATTGGGAAAGAAATGGTAAACGTATCGAATGTAAAAGTGCGCAGCTGTGCTGGAACAGAAACAAACATCGTTGGGAGTTCCGCTTCATGCACGTCAAATTCGCACTCGAAGGGGCCCGGTCGAAGCCCGCATTTGATGAGCTTCTGTTGGCATTGTACAGCCCTCGAGGAGTGCACGTATACCAACACGATTTCAGACTTGGTGTGACGAGACGCGGGAAGCAGACTTTGTATGAAGGCCACGGCGTGCATCTTCTAGGTCGTTGCAGTCGAGGCACACTTGATTGGCACGAGGCTTTAGATCACATTCTCGAACAGCTTGACAGTTCTGATTGCAAGCGCATCGCTTTCATTCCGTGGCCTTGCACCCCTTCCAGAAAAAAAAAATAGGCTTGTGGTTGACTGGCAAGGTCATTGTCCCATGCTTTCACCGTGAATAGGCATACGGTAGGTTTGCATCGTGTCGGCTGGCGGCGACCCCGCCGCCGGCGTTCCAGGTTGAACGTCGCCGCCGACCAAGAAACGGTCGATGTTGCACGACCTGACGTTTCGGAAGCGGCCGATCGCTCAAGGTTGAACGATCCCCGCAGTGGCAGGAGCCAACGCCGAGGTGGGCACGACACGAACTTGCCGTACACCAGATTTCGTAATAAAAGGAGGGGGGTCTCATTTCGGGGGGGGGGTCTCTTCCAGGCTATCTTGGAGGGCCTGGGGGGTCTGGGGACGATGTTTTGGAGGGTTCTCCCACGGGGGAGGTCTGAAATGGCTTGTCTTGGAGGGTCCAGACCCCCTCCCTTTTATTACGAAATCTGGAGTACACAAGCTTGGATTGCTCCTCGTGGGATCTCACAGCCCAGGCTGGCCGCGAAGTACAACCTCGCGTGGAGTGCCGTGGGCGCCGGGCAGCGCCGCGCGCCGAGGGTGCCCGCAGAGGCAAGCCCGCAGGAAGCCGCAGAAAGCGCAGCGAACCCCCTCCCAGCGTTTTGCTTGGCATCGCTCGGAAGTGTGATTTTGTTTCTCGGCGGGGGCCATCGAGGAGCATCTTGGGTCATCTTTACTCGCGAAACCGAAACGTGCACGGGAAGTGGACGTCCGAGCGATTGCCAGTTCGGGGGTTGCTGCAGCCCTGATCGGCGGCGAATTCCGAACCCGACCCTCGCCGATCAACGTTTCAGGCATCTCGATAGGCGGCGGGGGCAGTAGGGTTCGGAACTCGTCGAACACGTGGCGACATCCGAGTCCTACACCCCCGTCTCCTATCGATTCAGGAGAATCAGTGGTTGGTGGGGGTACGGTAGGCTCATGCGGCGATGGCGCGCCGGCGACGCCGGCGAAGGCGTTCAAGGTTGAATTCTGCGACGCGGAAGTACCGAGGGACACGGTGACGCCACCGGACCCGACGGAATTCAACCTTGAACGATCGGGGCCGCGATCGATTCAGGGTTGAACGATCGACGCGGTGTCAAAAACCTTCACGCGTGCCGACACCGCGCGAACTTACTGCAGGGTTCCGATGTCGCCACCTACCTGACTCTGGATCCGCCGTACTCTGGGCGATCTCGTGAGTAGAGCGGACATCTCCGCCATGCGTTCCAAGTTCCTTTGATGCCGATTTCCGCCCGACTTTGTCGTCGCTGTACCGGCCATACCTTTGCAGAAGTAAGCGACCTATTTTTCTGAGGTGAACATGTCTGCCATATTGTTTCGTATCGTTTTGGGTGCGTTACCGACACAATGTTGAGTTTGACAATCAACCGAAGTTCGGCGGGTACAGGGCCAGAGAGGTGTTCTTCTTCTTCTTCTTCTTCTTCGCATTCTTATTCTTATGATTAGCATTCGTATTTAGACAGTGATTGCTATTGCTATAAGTATTGCTATTATTATTCGTGTTCTTCTTATTATGATTCCTCTTCCTCCTCCTCCTCCTCCTCCTCTTCTCGTCCTCCTCCGTTTCCACTCCGTACGCTCGTCTCCTCTTCCTCTTCCTCCTCATCCTTCTCTTCCTCCTCCTCCTCCTCCTCCTTCCCCCCTTCCTGCCTTCTCTCCTTCTAGAGGTGGGAGGATCAGGGAGGACTGGAAGGAGGGAGTCAGGGCAATGACCCCAAAGAGCCCTCCGAAGCTTTCGGGTCTTGTCTGAGGTGCTCGTGGTCCGAGGCGCCTCAAGCTTTCCGTGCCATGGAGTCCCTGTGGGGCCTCGGTGAGGGCTGCTCTGAAGGAGGTCAGCTCTGGCCTCCCCGGGAGAGCGGGTGCAGCCCTGGGCCCAAGCCACCTCCGGACGACACCGGGAGCTTTCCTCGGGGATGGACAGACCTCCTACCCTGACACGTCGATCAAGGAATTGGCCGTTTTCGGTCCGCGAGAGGGCGTCGCGGCCGTCATTTTTGCGGGTCCAGGTCCGTCGGTTTCGGTCCCAGGCCGTTTTCACCAAGGGGAGGTCTACGAAAGGGAGGTTTGTCCACCGCCGATTTCCGGTCGTGCTGGAGAATCCGAACCTCGGGCGGACTGGCTTTTGAATTTCACCTCCCTTCCTGTCTTGGCTCGGCCTCCGGGAGCGGCTTCCGCGCACCCAGGGTCGCCATCGAGCGATCGGGCGGCCTGTGGGCCCCTCAGGCAGTCTGGGAGCCACATGGGACACAGTGAAGCGGTCTTGCACCGCTCCGGGGCCCCTTTTGGCCAGTCGAGGCGAGTCTTGCAACATGCTCGAGGGTTTCCGGTGAGCTGCCAAGATCTCCCAGGAGCTCCCAAGGGCTCCCGAGAGCTCCCGGAAGCTCTTAGGAGCGGCTGGAAAACGGGGGGGGCCCGTGTCCTTCAGAGCTTTGCAACCCGTCTGCACCTCAGGGCTGCACGAGCCTGAGCCGTGGGGCATTCCACTACATGCTGAAGGCACGGTGGCGGGTGTGTGGTGTGTGTGTGTGCGTGTGCGTGAATGCATAAATATATACACATATATGAATACGTGTGTATGTATGTATGTATGCATGCATGCATGCATGCATGCATGCATGCATGCAATTATGTATGTATGTATGAATGTACGTACGTACGTACGTACGTATGTACGTATGTATGTATGTATGTGTATGTATGTGTACGTATGTGTATGTATGTGTTTGTATGTGTATGTATGTGTATGTATGAGTATGTATGAGTATGTATGTGCATGTATGTGTATGTATGTGTATGTATGTATGAATGTACGTACGTACGTACGTACGTACGTATGTATGTATGTATGTATGTATTTACGTGTTTATGTGTGTATGTATGTATGTATGTATGTATGTATGTATGTATGTATGTATGTATGTGTATATATATGTGTGTATGTGTATGTGTATATGTATATGTATATGTATATGTATATGTATATGTGTATGTATATATGACTGTGTATGTGTATGTATATGTATAAGTATATGTATATATATGCATATGTACATGTGTATGTGTGTGTATGTGCATGTGTGTATGTATATGTATATGTATATGTATATGTATATGTGTATGCATATGTATATGTATATGTATATGTATCTGTGTATTTATATATGTATATGTATATGTCTATGTATATGTATATGTATATTATATGTATATGTATATGTATATGTATATGTATATGCATGTGTACATGTATATGTATATGTATAGGTATGTATGTATGTGTGTATGTATGTATGTATGTCTGTATGTATGTATGTATGTATGTATGTATGTATGTATGTATGTATGTATGTATGTATGTATGTATGTGTGTGTATGTAAGTATATATGTATACATATATATATATATATGTATGAAAATGCCGCCCCCTCCAAGCCCCGGGTCCCACACCTCCCCGTGACATCTCGGGGACGCTCCCGGTACCGCTCCCCCAGCCTTTCTGGGGAGCCTCCACAGCGCTCCAGAAGGGCCCAAGACGCCTCCCAGGAGCCCGCAGAATGCGAAAGGATGGCTCAAGACGCTCCCAAGGAGCCCAAGTCAGCTTTCCGACGGCTCTCGAGGCTCCCAGGTGGCCTCCAAGAGACACCAAGAGAGGTCCGAGAGGCGTCCTGGGACGGCCCGAAGAAGCCCAAATCGTAGATTTTCATATGTTTTTTGCATGTTTTTGGCTTCTCGCGTTTTCGAGCTTGCAACGGTCCAAAAGCGCCGAGGAGGCTCCCAAGACCGCCCCAAGACCACCCAAGAGACCCTCAGGACGGCCCCAAGACGGGCCAAGAAGGCTCCAAGACTGCCGAAGAGGCGCCCAGGACAGCCCCAGACCACCCCATAACAGGCCCAAGATGGGTCCAAGAGCGGGGAGCAGGAGGTTTCCAGAAACCTCCGAGAGGCCTCCGGGACCACCCAGAGGCCCCCAACATACTCCCGATCCCTGAGAGGCCCCAAAAAGACCCCGACGAGGCTCCAAGAACAGCCCAAGAGAGCTGCGAGAGCCGTCCCGAGAGAGTCCAAAGAGGGTAGGGTAAAATCGTTGATTCCCAATGGTTTTTCCAATGTTTTTCGCCTTCTCACGCTTTCCCGCTTCCAACCCTCAAAGATCGAGGATTTTGAGAAGAACAAGAAAAGAGGGAATTCCAAGAATTCCCTCTCTTTTTTTCAAAGTGGAACTTCTACTCGGGGGTCCTACACATCCCCTGACATCTGGCCAGTGCCGCGCCTCCCGGCTTCTTTGGGGGCCCCCAAGACCCCCAAGGACAGGCCAAGACGACCCCAAGGAGCCCCCAGAACGTAAAGAACGGCCCACACGCTCCCGCACAGCCCGAGACACACTTCCGACGGCTCTCCAGGCCTCCAGGAGGCCTCCAGAACCCCCAGGGGGTCCGGAAGATCCCACACCCTTGAGGGGCCCGGCTAACAAGACCCGCGAGGCACAAAGAAAAAACAGCGCCGAACAGCGCCGAGGAATGGAAAAAATTGGAAATCCCACAATTCCTTTTTTTTCTCCAAGTTTGGCCCCCGGTCTACTCTTGCACAACAGACCACAATTCAGACCCCCCTGGCCTCCCAAAAAACCCAGGAAGCCTTTGAGGGCCCCAAATCGTTGAATACCTAAAGGGAATAAATGATTTCTGCGTTTCCGCACTTCCCCTTCTATACGATTCCGAGGCTTGCGCAGGGCCTCCAAGGGAGTCCCTGGACGCAAGAAGCGACCAACATGATATTACATGAGTTAGTCTACCAAGCCTAGCTAGAACTTGAGCGCGCTCGAAGCGCGCGCGATGCTCTTTATATATGTATATAAGGATTTCGGAACCCCCTTGTCGCCAAAAGTTACAACAATTGTCATCTCTTCGTCTGGCGGAAGGTTGGCGGAAGGATGCGGAAGTAAAACATCTTACTTGGAGGGCAGAACGGCGGGCAGGGGTAGTGGGGATAGGGGGAGGGAGCGAGGATGATTAGACCTATACATATTTATTTACGTACACTTGTATATAAGAAAGAGCGTGTTCTACCGCTGCTGGCGGAAAACCGGGGGGGGTCACTACCGGTTCGAACCCCTCCCCCCCCCCCCCCTCCGGAAAACCGGGGGGGGTCACTACCGGTTCGAACCCCTCCCCCCCCCCCCCCCAGCTCATCATGAAAAGGGGGGGGGGTCACTACCGGTTCGAACCCCCCCCCCCCCCCTCGAAAACCGAGTGGGGGTGCGGACAGTGGTGGGGACGGTGTTGGTGGGGACAGTGGTGAGGGGACAGCGGGACAGTGGTGGGGACAGTGGGGGGACAGTGGGACAGTGGTGGGGACGGTAGTGGTGGGGACAGTGGTGGGGACAATGGTGGGAACAGGGGGGACAGTGGACAGTGGTGGGAACGGTGGTGGTGGGGACAGTGGTGTGGGGACAGTGGGAATGAGGTGGAAACACTGGGACAGTGGAGGGTACAATGGTGGTGGGGACACTGGTAAAGGCGGTGGCGAGGACGGCGGTGGGACAATGGGACAGAGGTACAGTGGGGACAGTGGTGGGGACAGTGGGGACAGTGGTGGGAACAGTGGGACAGCTCAGTGGGACAGCGGAGGAGTCAGTGGGACAGTGGGGACAGTGGGGATAGGCAGTGGTTGGGTCCGTGGAGACAGTGGGGAGAGTGGAACCGTGGTGGGAACAGTTGTGGGAACAGTGGGGACAGTGCGACAGTGGTGGGGGCACTGGTGGGGACAATAGGGACGGTGGTGGAACCAGTGGGGACAGTGGTGGTGAGGACAGTGGTGCTGGGAACACCAGTGGGGGATGTGATGCGGACGGTGGTGGGGACCGGGAGTCGTTTGCTGGCGGTGAGTAGGGGGGGGGGTCGAACCGGTAGTGACCCCCCCCGGTTTTCCGGATCCGGAGGGGGGGGGGGGGGAGGGGTTCGAACCGGTAGTGACCCCCCCCGGTTTTCGAGGGGGAGAGGGGGGGGGTTAGGGGAGGGGGGGGGTTTTGCCGGGGGAGGGGGGGGGGTTCCAGCAGGGGGGAGGGGATTTTCGGAGGGGGGGGGGGGGCGACCCCCGGGCTCCGGAGGAAAAGGTTGGCAATTTTCCACAGTAAAGCGGCGGTGGATCACGCTCTCTCGTATATCAACATATATATATATATATATATATATATATATATATTATATATATAATGTATGTATGTATTTATGTATGTATGTATATATATATATATATATATATTCCTTCTACCTACCTATCAAACTACAAGGAAAAACCCGGCATGTCACCGACCCCCCCCCCCACATGGACCCCACATGAACCCCGCAGGCCCCCAAGAGAGCCCCACAATGCTTCGAGGCGGCCCAAAATACCCCGAAGAGAGCGACACGAGGCCTACATCGGGAGCCCAAGGCAGCAGAAGACACTTCCGAGACGTCCTCTGCAAGGCCCAAGAGGCCCCAAGACGGCCCCAAAGTGCTCCAACAGGACCAAACATGGGCTCAAGACGGCCCAGGATGCCCCCGCAAAGACCTCCAATGCGGCCTCAGCAGGCCAAAAACCTTAATTTTCCATTTGTTTTTGAACGACTCAGTGCTTCTCGCCTTTTCTGGCCACGAACGGCCCAAGAATGGTCTGCGAGCTTCCGAGGTCGCCCCGAGATGGCCTCCAGGCGGCCCAATGGGACCCCAAGATGGGCCAATAAAGCGCCAAGAAAGCCAGGGAGCGCCCAAAAGACCCCTAAAAGACCTCCAAGAGGGCCCCAACAGAGCCACGGGATGCTTCAGAGAGGGCCCGGGAGAGCCCCAACACGGCCCCAGGACGTCCCAAGCCCCTCCAGACAGCCCACGAGGGCCCCAGGACAGCCCAAGAAGGCCCTCCGATGGTATACAAAAGCGCCAACAGGAGCTCCACTCAGTCGTAGAGCCGTCAAATTCATTACACTCTGATTGACCTGAGCCGTCGTCCTTGGCTCGGCTGGCCCGCGCGCCGAATGGGCCCACGTGGCAGAGAAGGAAAAGGAGGCGGGACGGAGGAGAAAAAGGAGGAAGAGGGAGGAACGGTGAGGATTGCGAGAAACAGGAGGGGCCCCAGGAAGACGGAAGGAGGGCACGGAGGAGCAGGAGGAGGGGAGGGCAAACGGCGGAAACAGAAGACAGCTTTCACTGGGCCCCGTGCTCTCGCCGAGGCGCCGGCCACATCTCTCATTCAATATCGTGTTGCCGCTTCGCTCGCGGGACTCCCAGCCTCTACCAGGTCAGCATCCCGTCCTCCAGCATGCGGCCGCCGACTTTCCTCTCAATTCTTGACGCTTCGCGTATCCCCACACTGCACTGCACTGTGACAATGTGGTGTGCACACGCCGCGTTTTGACGGGTAGCGTGCATCAGGTGCCCTTCCACCCGCTGGGTCTGGGCCGAAACATCTCGGTGTGGTAGTCTTCTCGGAACATGTTTACACCTTGATGTCGTTCTGGCGCTGCGGCTCGCTGCCGCCGTCGGGATCCTCGTTGGACTTACCACCCCGTCTTCTGTGCTACCCGACAGGCTGGGGCTGACGTCCTCGAGTCGTTCCCTTGTCCGCACCTGGACGTTGGAACGTTATCGCGCCATTTTGGCTGCGCTAGGTCGTCTCGGTGCCTACCTCAGGCCTGTTGGACGCACCTGCATGCCCGTTCAGGGGCTGTCATGGCACCTGGATTGCATCGGCTTCGCCCCCCCTGGACGCTGTCGTGAGCCGCCTGATCCGCGGCCCTGCGCGCGTTAGGTAATTTAGTCGCGTCCGCGGCCCGTTCGCGACCTTCCGCCGCTGGCGCTTCCGCCTGCGTTTTTTTTTGTTTTATATTATGTATATATATATATATATATAATATATATATATATATATATATATATATATATTAAAATATATCCCCACACTGCGTATATAATCCCACGGTGACTCGTGGGTCTTTAGTCCGTGCGGTATTGTCTGCGTGTTCCTGCCCACGGTTCACTTTGGCCCCGTTCACTCGGATATGGGCCCGCCTTGCCCGCCTGGGCACGCACTTTGGATGGCTGGGGCCGCCGGCCTAAGGCCCGCCCCATACGCTCCACACGACGCACCTCCGACGACTGGTGACCTTGCCCAGTGGCGTTTCCCCCCCACCAGGCAGGCGCCCTTCGACTACCTCACGCACAGGGTGCGCTCACCTGGCGCTGGCAGGTCGGCTCACACCGGCTTCCTGAGCCTGGGGCGCAGTTCGACAGGTACGTGCTCGCCGGTCTGGCGCCCCGTCTGTCGCCCACCGGCAGTACACTGCCGTCGGGCGGACGATAGTGTCCGGCCCACGTGTCGTCCCCCCCTTGCGCTTGGTATCTCTACTCGACTGGGCGTCTGGTCCGCTGGTGCCTGGCCGCGATGCCAGCATCGAGCACATGAGGTGCTCTGTGAGTGAGGGTTGCCAGGGTTGCAGTTGCCCGCTGTGCCCCGCCCTTCGCTTCCAGGTCTGACGGGTGCTGGCGCCACTGTGCGACGCCCCGCTGTCACTGGGTGCCGTTTTGGTGCGGCTTAATGAGGTCCACTTTGTTCCTCGCATGTGCACTTCGGCGTTGGCTTTTGGCCCGCTGGCAATTATCTTGCTTGCTTCCTCGTTGTACTGGCGCCGTTTCGGCGGCTCCTCGCACTTCCCGCGCCCGTTCCCGCCTGAATTCTGCTAGTTTCCGTGCATGTGCAGGCGCGGCCGGCTGTCGATTGCGACCGCTGGATTCGCAATTATCTAGCTCTGTGCCCCAGACGCCCTGATTGACCCGCCCGCTGGAATCGTTCTTTGGGCCGCAGATAAAAAAAAAATATCCCCACCAGCCCGTCCATAATTTATCGCCAGCTTTCCCGAGGCCTGTTGGAGGCTATCCTGAGCCATGCTCGGCTAGAGGCTGTCGGACGCTATTCTGAGAGATGCTCGGCTATGTCGGGCCATATTCAGGCTCTCTTGAGGCCTCTTGGAGATTTGTCGGAGGTTATCTTGAGCCGTGCTTGGCTATCTTGGGCCATGTTGGAGGCCATCTTGGGCTATCTAGGGCTCTCTTGGAGCCATCTTGGGCCAAAAAGGGCGGGGTGGAGAATCTTCAGGAGAGGCTGGGAGGCCTCTCGGGGCCGTCTTGGGCCCCACTGTTCAAAAAAGAGCGGGGGTCCTCAATTCAGGTCCCCCCTTCGGAGGCTCTCAAACGGCGTATTGGGGACGTGTTGGAGCGCTCTTTGGAAGCCTCTTGGGCGATCTTGAGGCCGTCTTGGGCCTTCTTGGGCCCCTCTTGGTGCTCTCTTGGGCCATCTTGGGGCCATATTGATGCCTCAGGGGCCCATCGGAAGCGAAAAGACGCGAATGCCAAACACATTGACTTTCCTTAGGTTTTTGAAGGGTTTGGGCTTCTTGGAGGGCGCCGTGGAGGGCTCGAAGGGCACTTGGATCCGTCTTGAGGACTCTTGGAGGTGTGTCGGAGGCTATCTTGACCCATCTTGAGGTATCTTGGGCCATCTTGGAAGCCATCTTGCGACTTGGAGCGCCTTTTGGAGCCATCTTGAGCAATCTTGGACGCTCTAACGCCTCCATCCCCCCCCCTCCAGGTCCAAGGGAAGGTTACCCCTCCCCCGAGCAGGGGAAGGAAGGGGAAGAGAGAAGACCAAACTCGCTATACCACCGTAGCCCTAAAGGGCTGGTGGGACTTCCACCAAAAGACTTCCAGCCTCCATCAGCTCAGCACTCCGACCTCTAGCGTCCGGCATCCGACTTTCCACCTTCACCTCCACTCAAGCGTCCACCAACGCTGCGCCCTGAACCCCGCCCCGGGCGCTACCGGGTACCGCGCACTCGCCTCGCCTCGCCTCCGCTCGCACAATTCCCACACACCTCATTGAACAATTGTGTTCTCGCCCGCGCCCAAAAACATTGTAGGTGCAAGGATCAAGATTAGAAGGCGAAGCGCAGCGAGCCTTAAATTCTTGTGTATATATATATGTATATAAGTGTGTAAATGCATTTATGTTTATACATACATACATAAATGCACATATATATGTATGTATGTATGTATGTATGTATGTATGTGTATGTATATGTGTCCCTGGCAATGGAGTCCAGGGCCTGGGCCCAGCGACCTAGAGTGCGCCTGGGAGTGCCGGGGGCTCGGGAGAGGGGTCAATTTTCCTTCTTCAGGGCTACGTGAACTTTCTATGAGGTTCAAACAGTCTTTTTCTGGGTAATCTGTTGTTTTTCCCTCGGGGCCCGCCGTGTGGGATGTCCTCAACAAAAATCCCACTGAAGGACTGGTTGGTTGGTGGGTTGGTTGGCTGATCGGCTCGCCGATTGCTGGGTCAAACGAATTTTTATCCGGGAGGTTGCTTCGTTGGTTGGCGCGTATGGTTGGTTCCCTGGTTGATTGGCTGGTTGTCTGATTGGCTGCTTCTTCGGGTTTCCGTTTGCCTGGAAATGGTTGGTCGATTGGTCGGTTGGCTGGCTGGCTAGATACCAGGTCAAACTTTTTTTGCCAGGAGCGGTTGGTTGGTTGTTCGGTTTGTTGGTTGGTTGGTTGGTTGGCGGAATGATCGGCTGGTTGGTTGGTTGGCGGAGTGATTGGCTGGTTGATTGGTTGGGTGGCTGGGTGACCGGTTGCCCGCTTGCCCGGGTTGTTGGCCGGTATTCCTTTTCTTTCCCCTTCCCCTCCTTCGGTGGCGGCGGACTCGCAGAGACGAACATCGAAACGAATTATTTGGGAGGTGGTTCTTGTGCGCAGCATCGTTGCCCGCCCCTTGTTTGGCCGCATCCTCCTGGACTTGACGCGGGCGGGCGCGGCTTTGTTTTCATTCCGTTTTGGCGCTTGTTGGTGCGCCTTTTCGGTCGACGATCGCCAGCGTTGCGTTTTTGTGTTATGGGAGGGTCGCCTGCCATGCCCAGAGCGCGCGGCCCGCGGCAAGGAAGGCGCATCGACAAACGCCCGGGCGCAGTTTTCCGCGCGTTCGCAGGCCCGTGTCGGTGCGCGATTGCTTTGCATGTCTGCGTTTGCTGCAGATTGCCAGCGCGTCTTGCGCGTGGGGCGCGCAGTCCTGAAGCTCAGAGCCTGCTCGGAGGGCCTCCTCCCCCTTCCTCCAATACCACTCCTCTTCCTTCCCCCATCTTCTCTGTACCTTCCTCCCTTTTGCCCCCTCCCTGTCCTCCTCCTCCTCCTCCTCCTCCTCCTCCTCCTCCTCCTCCTCCTCCTCCTCCTCCTCCTCCTCCTCCTCCTCCTCCTCCTCCTCCTCCTCCTCCTCCTCCTCACTCCCCCTCCCCCTCCCCCTCGCCCGCAATTTGCTGCAATGCTACGTATTGCAACTGCAATGCAAATGCAACGCAGAGCAATGCAACACAATGCAACAGGATGCAATGCAATGCAATACAACGCAATGCAATGCAATGAAATGCAAATGCAACGCAATGCAACGCAATGCAATGCAACGCGCAATGCAAACGCAACGCAATGCAATTCAATGCAACACAATGCAACGCAATGCAATGCACTGCAATGCAGTGCACTGTAGCGGAGTATGCGTCTTGTCACGTGGCAGCGCTGGGGGCTGAACAAAATACTGTTCCTCTCCACTCGCCACGTGGCAACGCCTTGGCGGGCGACAAGATACTATCTCACCCTGCTCGTCACGCGGCAGCGCCGCGGGGGCTGAGGAAAATATGAGTCCGGTCTGTCCGCCACATGGCACCGACTGGCGGGGGCGAAGCAGAAGTACCGTTCCATGGCGCTCGTCCTGTGGCAGCGCCGCTGGCGACCGAGAAAGAAACAGCTGCTCTCCCGCGCCGCGTTGCCTTCCGTGGCAGCGCCCGGAGGCGCGCAGGAGCAGCAGTCCGTCCGCTCTGCTTGTCGCGCGGCAGCGCCGCGGGGGGGCGAACAGCAGCTGACATAGGGGGCCACATGCGAACCCCACCCCTGCCCCCCACGATTTCGGAGGGGGACGGTGGGGTTCACGTCGCTCGGGAGCTCCCGAGCGAAGTGAACCCCACCCCCCACCCCTCAGAGATCGTGGGGGTAGGGGTAGGGTTCGCATGTGGCCCCCTACCTGTTCGTCACGTGGCGGCGCCGCGGGGGCCGAGAATAACACGATGCCGCCCCACTCGCCGGGCGGCGGTGCCTGCAGGCGCGAGGCGATCGCATTCCATTATAGTCGTCACGTGGTAGCGCCGCGGGGGCCAAAACAAACATTATGCCACACAAGGACGACGACGAGAACGACGACGATGACGACGACGACGACGATGACGAGGGCCATGGAGGCGAACAAACATTCTATCCTATCCTCCTCCTCGTCCTCCTCCCTCCTCCTTTCCCTTTCCATCCTCCATCCTCTCTCCTCCTTCCTTCCTTCTCCTTCCTTCCTCCTTCCCCTCCCCTCCTCCCCACCTTCTTTCTCCGCACTCCTCCTTCCTCCCCTCCTCTCTACTTTCCTCCCTTCTCCTCCCTCCTGTCCTCCTCCTCGCCCGCAACTGATTGCAATACAATGCATTAAAAATGCAATGCACATGCAACGCAGCGAATTGCAATGCAACGCAACAAGACCGTTGGTTGTCGGATTGGTTGGCTGGTGGCTGGTCGGTAGGTTGGTTGGTTAGCTGGTTGGGTGGCCGCCACGTGGCAACGCTTGGGCGGGCGACGAAATACTTTTCGGCTCCACTCTCCACGTGGCAGAACCGCGGGGGCCGGAACACATGTTGTTCCAGTCTATTCTTATGGTGTTCCAACCTGCTGTAGCCTTGATCGCCCGAACAAATTTCGAGCACCAAGAAAGTACCGAAATTCGATGGTTTTCGCGTGTCGGGCCCTGGGACACATTCGTTCGACATCATGTCGACACCGTTTCGACACTTTTCCGGGTGCTCGACATGATTTGTGGGATGTGGTCCTTCAGTGCGATGGGAGCAACAGAAGTCGATTCGCCACGTGGAAACGCCTAGCGGGGACCGAAAACATACCAGCCCATTTTGCGTCCCTTGGCAGCGCCGCGGGGGCACGTGGCAGCGCCTGGCGGAAACGGACCACATATGATTCCACTACGTTCGTCACGTGGCGGCGCCGCGGGGGGCAAGCAACAATACGAATGTGAGCGTTTTGTATGTGTTGTTTTGCCGATCGGCGTGGGCCCTCGCTTCGATAGCAACTCATGGGAGCCTATTTTCAAATGAACGTTCGTCCTTGGAAACAGTGAACCACAGTTCTGTATAACGATTAGGGAGCATCGCGCAACAACACTTTGGCGCATTTTGTGCACTTTGAGGGGGCACATTTGCGCACTGTTGTGCACTTTTGCGCACTTTGTGTTTGAGGGAAGGCTCCCATCACTTTCATCCTAACCTCGCACCCCCCCCCTCCTCTTGGAGTAGGTCTTGGCTGTTTCTGCACCTGTCTCGAGCAGGTGGAGTTTCCCCCAGAGGCAGCACTCTCGCAAACCGTGGCGCGAAGCAGAGGCCTGGATCTAGACCCCCGGGGGGGGAGGGGATGAGGAGGACCCCCCTCTCCCCCGCCCTTCCGTCCAGTGTCGAAGCGCCGGATAAGACATCGCTCACGTGGCTACGCCAGGGGGAGCGAAGAGGCAGCATCCCATCCACTCCGTTTGTCACGCGGCAGGTGCCGCGGGGGGCGGGCGGAAAAACACAGAGAGTCCACGAGCCACTACGTGGCCACGTGGCGGGGGCCGACACAGAAGCGCTGTGCCATTCCGCTCGCCAGGTGGCAACGCCTGGAGGCGCAGAGCAAAGGCATTCCGCTCCAGTCGTCACGTGGCAGCGCCGCGGGGGCCGGAACAAAAACGTGATGCCGCAACGACAGCGAGGACGACGACGAGAACGACGACGACGATGACGACGACGACGACGACGACGACGACGACGACGAGGTCCAGGAAGGCGTAAAACAATTCTAGACGCTTCGCGTATCCCCACCAGTTTCTGGCATTTTGTCAGTCTGCACGTTGCCCAAGCCTATTTGGGTGCCCTCAGCCTGTCAGCCTCTTCACGCGGCACAGCTGCTGCTTTGTGAGCTGGCCCGGCCGGCCTGCTGCGCGCCCTGTAGCTAATTAGGCCTGCATCCGCGCCCCAGACAGCTTCTGACTCCGCCTGCGCCTTCGCTAGCGGACGCGACCGAAAAAAAGTATCCCCACCAGCCACGTGGTCACAGTGTCGGTCTGCCAGTTTCTACGCCATCCTGGACGCTGAGCCCGCTGCGCCGGGCGCTGCTCCTTTCCGTTTTTTCCTTTGCTTCGGCGCGGCCCGCCCTAGCTCTGCCCCGCTTTCGACCTGCTTCGCGAGCCCGCGAACCAAAAAGTATCCCCACCAGCCCATCCAGAAACGATGTCCAGGCGAGTTGAGGTGATCAGGGAAGTGCGGGAGCAAAGAGATGGACGGCCGAACCGTGCGAAGGAGGGAGGAGGAGAAGGAGGAGGTTGGATGGATGGATGATGGAGTGGGCAGAAGGAAGCTGGATAGGATCATAGGATGATGATGGTGATGCTGCTGATAATGATGCTGATGATGATGATGATGATGATGATGATGATGATGATGATGATGATGATGATGATGATGATGATGATGATGGTGATGGTGATGGTGATGGTGATGGTGATGGTGATGGTGATGGTGATGGTGATGGTGATGAGGAGGAGGAGGAGGAGGAAGAGGAAGAGGAGGAGGACGAGAAGGAGTATGGAGAGGAAGAAGGAGCAGGAGGAGGAGGGCAAGCAAAAGGGCAGAGATCTCTTGGATGCCTCCCGGAGCCTCTTGGGACATCTCTTGGACGCTTCTTGGAGGCCTCTTGGGACGTCTTGGGGCTCTCTCGGCGGTCTTGGGGGGCTCGTGAGCGTCTTAGGTGCCTCGGGGGGGCTTCTTGGGGCCGCTTGGGGTCCTCTTGGGGGCCTCCTGGGAGCCTCTTGGAGCTTGGAGCCATCTTGGGGCCATCTTGGGGCCTCTTGGGACCTCCTGAGCGCTTCTTGGGCCATCTTGGAGGAGATCGATCAAAGAAGGGGGGAGCTTTAATTAGCCTCCCCCCTCGGGAGCCCCAAACATCACCACTTGGGCCCCTCTTGGAGCGCTCTTGGAGCGCTCTTGGGGCCGTCTTGGGGCTCTCTGGGGCCTCTCTTGGGGCCCTTATGGGCCATCTTGGAGCTGTCTGGAGGCCTCGGAAGGCCATCGGGAGCGAAAAGGCGAGAAGGCAAAATTCATGGCTCCTCTTAAGGTTTTTGAAGGATTTTGGCTCCTTGGCGGCCTCCTGGGGAGGCTCCGTGGCCGCTCGGAGCCGTCTTGAAGCGGTGTTGGGGCCTAGGGGGTACGGGGGAGACGAAAACCCCTCCCCGAAGAGGAAGAGGGAGGGGTGGAAGAGGAAGCACCCTAAATCACCTACACTAAGAGGGCTGGTGGGATTATATCCTATCCTCCTCGTCCTTCTTCCTCCCCCCTCCATCCTCCCTCCTCCCTCCTTCTCGTCCTCGCCTTCTCGCGCTGCCACGCTCGAAGACGGCCCCAAAAATGCAAAACAACGCCCCAAGAGCTGCTCAAAACGACCTACGCGGGCTTCAAGACGGCCCATGAAGCCCCCCAAAGGCTCCCAAAACAACCAAAGAGGGCCCTTAGACGGTCCAAGAGAACGCCAAAACGGCTTCCGACACGACCAACATTGGCCAAGACAGCCTCAAAAAGGCTTCAACAAAAACTCAGGAAAGGGAGCACGGGCTTAAATATCGAAGCAACCGCCTGAAAATCATCCCAGGATCTTCCCAGGGGCTCCCCCTGCGCCCCCGCGGCACCCCAAGAGGCCCTGATTTTTATATCTTGAGCCCTTGTGAGAGTGCTCTTGGAGGTCTCTTGGGGCGTCTCGGAGACTTTTTGGGCCGTCTGGAGGCCATCTTGGGCGTCTTGGAGCGATCATCGGGCGTCTCGGACCCCTCTTGGACGGTCTTTGGGGCCTCTTGGGGCCCTCTGATACGATCCTGAGAGCCTTGAAGGCGGGCCCAAGGAGTTCCGGCATGCTTGAGCAGCAGTGCGCGGGGTGTTTTTGGATTGGGCCCCCCTAGGGGCCGCCACGCGCGCGCAACCTAGAAACTGTATAACCTAGTACCGGACCTCTTAGCACGCCTCTGGCCCGTTGGGCCGGCAAGTGTATCGTTACTCCCCGCGTGCGCAGGCACGTGCACATGTATGTGTACATGCATACATACATGCATGTGTTTACATTTAGACGTTTACAAGTAGACAGGATGCAAAAGTATGCGTGCACACTCTTCGGCATTCAATATGCAGCAACAGGTATATGCATACATACATACATACATACATACATACATACATACATACATACATACATACATACATACATACATATACTACATTGGCGTTTCGCGCCATGCACCTTGGTCCCTGAAGTTTAGTATGCAGGCGGAATGACAGCAAGGTCGAGGCGACACTTTAACGATCACTTATTGTTGCTTCGTCTGGCATCGCCGTTATATTAATGTTATTCGTTATCCTTCCTCCATGCTTTTTTATCATTCTCGCCATACCCTGCGTATTATCCCCTTTCTCCTCCGCTCTTTTTGCAGAGGCTCCTCCTTGGAGAGCCTGTGGGATCCCCACGGAAGTTTCTCAGGTTTTTTTTAATCTTTTGGAGGCCTCCTGGGCGTCTTCTGGGGGCCTTCAGGGGCTTCCTCGGACAACCCTGCCTCCAACCGCGGTCTCCTTGAACGACCGGGTCACGATTTGGTATGCTTCGGAGGGCGTCTTAGGGCCGGCCATCTTAGGCCGTCATGGGGCTCTCTTAGGCCATCTTGGAACTCTGTTGTGCCGTCTTGGGGCTCTCTTGGACGATCTGGAAACTCTTTCGGATGGTTGTGGGGCGATTTTCGAGCCTCCCAGGCAGCTTCGGACGCCCAGAAGACCGCCGTCTTGAAGCGTCGGGAAGCCGAAAAGAGGAGAACCCTAAAAATCACCAAAAACCGACAGAAAATCAATGAATTGTGCCTCTTGGGGCCTTCTTGGGAGTGCTCTTGGAGACCTCTTGGGACGTTTTGGAACGATCTTTGGGCGTATGACGGCTTCTTTTTGGTCGTCGTGGACCGTATTGGCTCCCTGGGGTCGTTTCGGAAGCGCGCCAGAACGCTTGGAGACCTCTGGGGCCGTCTTCGGGCTCTCGTGCGGTTCTCCCGGGTCGTCTGGATGGTTGCACGAAAGGCCCGGGGTGGGCCAAATTCGTGGGCGGGGGGGTGGGGGGTGGGGGCGCTTTTTCTGGGGTCCCCGGCCTTATAACAATATGTGGATCGGAATATGTGTCGGCACAATATCCATATACATGCATATGTATATAATACACATTATTCCCTACCTAGGCTCTGCCTAGAGGGTTCTTACTCTCTTTCTCAAAGGGGCAGGGCAGTGCAACTCGCCCCGGGCGGTTCCCCCAGTCCCCTGGGAGCCAAGCAAAAGCAACAGCAAAGGTAAAAGCAAACGCGCGGTTCCCCCAGTTGCGCTCCCTGGGTGCCAAGCAAAAGCAAAGGCAAAAGTGAAGGCAAAAGCGAAGGCAAAGCAAAAGCATAGCGTAGCATAGCATAGCGCAGCATAGCACTGCGCAGCATAGCATGGCATAGCATAACATAGCATAGCCTAGCCTAGCCTAGCCCAGCACAGCATTGCGCAGCATAGCATAGCATAGCAGAGCAGATCATAGCATAGCATAGCATAGCATGACATTTACCGCTCCTACTAATGTTGCTTTCCTAGAGGCTCCAACTCCTAGGTAGGGTCGCACTGGGATAATATTTGTATATCTGTATATGCATAAGGTGCATGCATGTGCGCGTGCACATATGCATGCGCATGTTTATGCGCGAATGTACACGCGCACGCACGCCGCCTGCGCGCGAAATTCAAAGGACCAAGGTGCATGGCGCGAAGCGCCAATGCAGTCTTATATATATATATATATTATGTGTGTGTGGGTGCGAATTTATTTGTTTGTATGTATACCTGCATATATATACATCGGTAGATATTATCCAAATAGGCTTGCCCTATAGGAGTCCTCGCTCAAATCCTACTAGTTGGTCCGTTGCCCCCCTAATTCCTATGCCCACCCCCCTAATTCCTATGACTATGTCTATGCTTGTGCCTGTGCCTCCCCCTAACTCCTATGCCTACGCCTATGCCTATGCCTGCTTGCTTGCTTGCTTGCTTGCGCACTTGCTTGCTTGCGCGCTTGCACGCTTTCTTGCTTGCTTGCGTGTTTGCTTGCTTGCTTGCGTGCTTGCTTGTACGCTTGCTTGCTTGCTGAGTTGTGGATTCCAAGCATGCTTGATTCCTCTGATTCCTTGGTTTGAATCATATCATCTATTTGGAGTCAACGCTGGCTGTTATGTAGGTACGCACATAAACACAATTATGCATATATGTGTATATATATATATATATACAAGATGTTAAGGCTCGCTGCGCTTCGCCTTCTAATCTTGATCCTTGCGCCTACGATGTTTCTGGGCGCAGGCGAGAACACAATTGTTCAATGAGGTGTGTGGGAGTTGTGCGAGCGGAGGCGAGGCGAGGCGAGTGCGCGGTAGCGCCCGGGGCGGGGCTCAGGGCGCAGCGTTGGTGGACGCTTGAGTGGAGGTGAAGGTGGAAAGTCGGATGCCGGACGCTAGAGGTCGGAGTGCTGAGCTGATGGAGGCTGGAAGTCTATAGGTGGAAGTCCCACCAGCCCTTTTAGGGCTACGGTGGTATAGCAAGTTTGGTCTTCTCTCTTCCCCTTCCTTCCCCTGCTCGGGGGAGGGGTAACCTTCCCCTGGACCTGGAGGGGGGGGGGATGGAGGCGTTAGAGCGTCCAAGACGGCTCAAGATGGCTCCAAGAGGCGCTCCAAGTCGCAAGATGGCCTCCAAGATGGCCCAAGATACCTCAAGATGGGTCAAGATAGCCTCCGACACACCTCCAAGAGTCCTCAAGACGGATCCAAGTGCCCTTCGAGCCCTCCACGGCGACCTCCAAGAAGCCAAAACCCTTCAAAAGCCTAAGGAAAGTCAATGTGTTTGGCATTCTCGTCTTTTCGCTTCCGATGGGCCCCTGAGGCATCAAGATGGCCCCAATATGGCCCAAGAGAGCCCCAAGAGGGGCCCAAGAAGGCCCAAGACGGCCTCAAGATCGCCCAAGAGGCTTCCAAAGAGCGCTCCAACACGTCCCCAAGACGCCGTTTGAGAGCCTCCGAGGGGGGGACCTGAATTGAGGACCCCCGCTCTTTTTGAACAATGGGGCCCAAGACGGCCCCGAGAGGCCTCCCAGCCTCTCCTGAAGATTCTCCACCCCGCCCTTTTTGGCCCAAGATGGCTCCAAGAGAGCGCTAGATAGCCCAAGATGGCATCCAAAATGGCCCAAGATAGCCAAGCATGGCTCAAGATAGCCTCCGACAGATCTCCAAGAGCCCTCAAGACAGCCTGAATATGGCCCGACATAGCAGAGCATGGCTCAGAATAGCTTCCGACAGCCTCTAGCCGAGCATGGCTCAGGATAGCCTCCAACAGGCCTCGGGAAAGCTGGCAATCAATTCTGGACGGGCTGGTGATACGCGAAGCGTCAAGAATTGAGAGGAAAGTCGGCGGCCGCATGCTGGAGGACGGGATGCTGACCTGGTAGAGGCTGGGAGTCCCGCGAGCGAAGCGGCAACACGATATTGAATGAGAGATGTGGCCAGCGCCTCGGCGAGAGCACGGGGCCCAGTGAAAGCTGTCTTCTGCTTCCGCCGTTTGCCCTCCCCTCCTCCTGCTCCTCCGTGCCCTCCTTCCGTCTTCCTGAGGCCCCTCCTGTTTCTCGCAATCCTCACCGCTCCTTCCTCTTATTCCTTTTTCTCCTCCGTCCCGCCTCCTGCTCCTTTTCCTTCTCTGCCACGCGGGCCCATTCGGCGCGCGGGCCAGCCGAGCCAAGGACGACGGCTCAGGTCAATCAGAGTGTAATGAATTTGACGGCTCTCAGACTGAGTGGAGCTCCTGTTGGTGCTTTTGTATACCATCGGAGGGCCTTCTTGGGCTGTCCTGGGGCCCTCGTGGGCTGTCTGGGTGGGCTTGGGCCGTCCTGGGGCCGTGTTGGGGCTCTCTCGGGCCCTCTCTGAAGCATCCCGTGGCTCTGTTGGGGCCCTCCTGGAGGTCTTTTAGGCGTCTTTTGGGCGCTCCCTGGCTTTCTTGGCGCTTTATTGGCCCATCTTGGGGCCCCATTGGGCCGCCTGGAGGCCATCTCGGGGCGACCTCGGAAGCTCGCAGACCATTCTTGGGCCGTTCGTGGCCAGAAAAGGCGAGAAGCACAGAGTCGTTCAAGAACCAATGAAAAATTAAGGTTTTTGGCCTGCTGAGGCCGTATTGGAGGTCTTTGCGGGGGCATCCTGGGCCGTCTTGAGCTCATGTTTGGTCTTGTTGGAGCACTCTGGGGCCGTCTTGGGGCCTCTTGGGCCTTGCAGAGGACGTCTCGGGAGTGCCTTCTGCTGTCTTGGGCTCCCGATGTAGGCCTCGCGTCGCTCTCTTCGGGGTATTTTGGGCCGCCTCGAAGCATTGTGGGGCTCTCTTGGGGGCCTGTGGGGTTCATGTGGGGTCCATGTGGGGGGGGTGTCGGTGACATGCCGGGTTTTTCCTTGTAGTTTGATAGGTAGAAGGAATATGTCCCTACATATATGTATATATGCATATACCAGTGTGTATACACACCCATGTACATGCGTATACACCAACATGGCCATGCGCGCGCGTGAATACTTTCTGAGAGCGTTGTGGGAGAAGGGGCCGCGCAATCTAAAAGCATGCCCGCAAAATCTGAAACCGGCTCGCGCCGGGAGACAGCGGGCCCCCCGTTCCGCATGGCCTGGCTCTTTGGCGGGCGGCGCGTGGACTGCGTCGTCGGCGCGCTCTCGCAGAGGCCGTCGCCGGGCGGTCTGCGAGGTGTCCTGCGTGCCCAGCGTGCCCGCAGGGCGCGCCCATCCACGTGCCTTCGCTTGCGGCTTGCCCACCGCCAGCGCCCCACGAGGCGCCTGCGCCCAGCCTCGCGGAGGAGCCCGCGGCCCAGGGCGCGTCGTGGCTCACCGCCTATAGGCCAGCCTCGCGCTGCCGCTGAGCCTCGCCGTGCTCGTGTTCCAGCTTTCCCGCCTCGGCGTCGGTGCGGCCTGGCGGCTGATCCCAGCCCGCTCGCCGAAGGCACTCCAGGATGGCGCTGGAGCCAGCGCCGGCAGGGATCCGGGAGTGGGCGCAGGCCCAGTACGCAGTCGCGCCGCTGTGGCATCAGCGGCGTGCGTGGGGCCTGGCGATTCTGAATCCAGTTGATGTGATGTGGTCGGTCTATCGCGTCCTCGTCTCGACAGCCGACGGTGACGTGCGCGAGGAGCTGTATGATATGTCCGATGGCCCGGTGGCGGCGGCGCGCTTCACGGATGCTCGCAGGGTCCGCCCTGCCAGCCTGGCGATCGGGAAGCTGTGCTAGTTCAGGCGCGCGCTCGCGGCGGCCGAGACGGCCATCAAGAACGAGCTGGGGCCTTACGTCCGGGACGTGCACCTCGCCGCCGAGCGCGCGGCCGGCCGCCCCGCTGGCGCCGCCGTCCGCCGCAGTGGCGTCCTTTGCCTTCGGCGGTGCCGCTGCCCCTGGCGCCGCGGTAGCAGCTGGCGTAGTGGCTGGCGCCGGAGGGCCCCTGCCGGTGCCGGCGGCCCTCGCCGCGGCCCCCGCGCCCGCGGCTAGCGCGGCCCCAGCGCCCGCGGCCGTGGCCCCCGCCGCGCTGGCCGCCGCTGCCACTGTTAAAGCCGCGCCGGCAGCGTCGCCGGCCGCCGCCGTCCCAGGCCCCGGAGGGCAGTGGGCAGTAGGTCCGCGTCGAGACCGCGACCACGGCCAACCGAGGCGCTGCAGAGGTGGTGGACGGCGCGGAGCTGATCCGCGGCGAGGTCGGCACAAAGGAGGGGCCCGACGGCAGCTGGACGGCCATCGAGAAGATCTCCACGTCGCAGGTCACCCACCGCGGGGCCGAAGCCGACGTGGGCGCGATGCTCCAGCCAGCGACGTGCCTCTCAGATGGCGCTCGTCGGCGTGCCCTGTTCCTCGAGAGCGCGGGCCGCATGCGTGAGGGGCCGTTCCTTGGCTGGCCGCTCGACGGCCCGTGGACCACGTTGTGGTGCCTTCGCTTCCTGGAGCGCACGCGTGGTGGCGCCATTGAGCACGTCCACCAGCTTGTGTCCTACTACCGGCTAGCGCGCGACGATTTCGAGGCGACGCACCACGAGCCGATCATGCGTATGATGCGATACCTGGTGACGTGATACTTCCTCGACGTTCCGAACATCGTCGGGGTGGAGGCGATGCTGCGGCAGGCGCAGCTGTGCGAGTACATGTGCGCCATGGAGCACGAGGCCCGCGACGTTGCTTCCTATCCTGCTGGCCCCGCCAAAGGCGAGCCCAAAGAGGAGTCCAAGGGCGAGGCCAAAGTTCGGGCCGACGGCCTCTCGAAGTTTGGTTTCGTTGACGAGGCAGGGGCGCTTGCGGGGGCCACCCGTGAGGACGGCCGCACGATGGCGGCGCCAGCGCTGCTGGACCGCACGGCCAAACGAGTTGAGCGCAAGGCCGGAATACTTATGCAGATCACGAAAGCTAAGGAAGAACGTCGCGTCGGGCCTTCGAAGCGGACCCCCGACCGCCCCCAGCAATCTCGGAAGGGGTTCTGCGACTTCGCCCTCTCGCAGGGCAGATGTTCGTGGGGGCAGTTCACCTTGGCAGCGGCGGCGCCCCGATCTCTTCCATTTGCCGGTCCCGGGGACAGATGATCGAAGTTCTATGGCTCCACGCCTCTCCCGCTCCACTGCGAAGTGGCTCCAGCGTGCCAGTCGCCGCCGTGAGATGCCGTCCGACGCCACTCGCGCCATGAATGACATACACATTGGCCCAAGCTGTCCGCGGCCTACGGGGCCGGCTGCTCCCGCGGCCGGTCAGCAAGAGGCTCTGGCGATGATCCAGGAGGCGGTCGACGCTGTCGGAGTGCCCCCGTCCGACCTCCTCGCCTGCAGGGACCCTTGAGCTTCGCGCTGCGCAATCATGCGATTCGGAGTCTGCCGTGATTGCGCCAGTAACTTTTGACCGTGTCCATCTGATTGCGCCACCGAGCAAAAAGGTTCCGCGCCTCGGTCCCTGTCCGAACCCGTCGGGGACGCCAGCCTGGGCCTCGGCCGCCGTATATTTGCATGTTTTCTGTCCCGTGGGCGGGGGCTCGCCCAGGGCGCCGAGCATGCTCCGAAGCGGGCACGCACGTACCCCAATGTCAAGGGGCCCCGATTGCATAAGAAATGCTTGTCGGACCCCATGCTGGCGTCATCCATTCGGCGGGGTTTCCTTCGCGTGTGAAAGGCTGGGGCCTTGCGCCTCATCTTGCACGGGCGGAGTCCATCTCAGTCGTTCGACGAACCGCCTGAGGTCAAGGCGGAGGCAGGGGCGGCAACAGTCATCTACCAGTGTGCGGCAGGAGTCGATATCGCCGACGTTTCTTAACCTTGTTCCTACCCTCGTGGGTTCCAAGATATTTCGGGTTGCCTAAAATCCTAGCTGGTGCGTTGGGGATCTCTGTCGCCAAGTCTGGGCAGGCCGCGTCGCCATCGCAGTTCGTATACCAGTGTTTCATGTGTCCCCCCATGGGCTTCAAGATGTTTCTGGTTGTGTCAGAGTGTGAGCTGTATCGTTTCAGCACGCGCGACTAGTGTTGCCCCTGGGCGTGTGCTAGTGGACCGCCAGCCCGCGCCCGTCATCGATTCAGCGATTGCCCACGCAGAGTTCATTGACATTTTCGTCGCGTTGTGATTGTCACGGGAGTCGCCTACTGCTGCTGATCGTCAGGTGGATCATCACATGCGTGCACTGGGTTTGCCCACCCGTGGGGTGGAGACTGGAGTGGGCGATGAGAATGTGGGCTGGTCCTTCGACTCGAACTCGGCGGTGATCTTCCTTGACCTTCGTTTCCTGTGGAGTATCTATCTTGGGTTCCAGGAGGTTTTTCGTCGTGGCTCGTTTCGCATGTCACCTCCAGGGCGCTCATTAGGAGGGAGCTCCTCCTCGTGCTTCGGGGCCATCTACGAGTTTGGGGGGATCTACAAAGGTCGGGTTGCTCGTCTGTGGCCCGCTGTTCGTCGTGAGTTACGCTGGGCCCGGGCCCTGCTCGCTTTCTGCAGCCGGAACCTCAGGCAGCCCTGCGAAACCACCCTCACGTGCGTGGGTGCGTTGTCCTGGGGCTTCGGGGTCACGCAGCGGGAGGTTTCAGAGGAAACGGTCAAGAACATGGTTATGTATAACGAAATGTGGAAACCCGTCAGCACCACATGCGATTGTCCCGTCGTTGGTTCCACCCCCAAACCTCTTTATCGGCCTTTGGCCAGCTGTATGTCTATATGTATAATGTATGCATACCTACACACATGTTTATGGTGTGTGTGTGTGCGTTCAGACCCCGATCTATATATGCATAGAAAAAAATGGCACACACAAAACAACAAACAAATGATATAACTTATATAGGGCGAGATATTTGGGGAGAGAGCGGGGGAGAGAGAGAGAGAGAGAAGGACTGAAGAGGGAGAGAGAGAGAGAGAGATGGGGGGAGAGAGAGAGAGAGAGAGAGAGAGAGAGAACAAAAAAAAAAAAACGAGACAGAGAAGAGAGAGTGAGAGAGAACAGAGAGGGGGAGAAAGAGAGAAAAAGAGAGAGAGAGTGATAGAGAGAGAGCTTGCATCAAAGAGCGCAGACGCTATCGTTTCGATTGGGAAAAAACGCCTGTACCATGCTTCAGTAGTTCTGGTCTGGTGGCAGGTCACTGCAGGCTCCGAGTGCTGATCTGAGCAAAACGGCCTGACCTCTCTCCCTCTCTCTCTGTCTGTCTGTGTCGGCTGGCAGGTGCTATCAGAGCCGACGCTGTGCGTGCGGCTCAGTGACGCTCAGGTCCACGTGCACAAGTCCATCTTGCGCCGCGTGCCCGCCCTTCAGGCTCTCGTGGATGGCCCCAGGCTGCGGGGGAGCACCAAGGTACTGATGCTGCCCATCCCCGACTCCCAGGAAGGTGAAAGCGAGGGAAGGGGATCTCTAGGCCGCCAGATGGGGTCCGAGCAGATGGGGGCGGAGGATCGCGCCTCATCGCCGCTGCATCGGCGATGCGGATCGATGTGGAGCCTGGTCTTCTCCACGCGGACGCCGCCGCTGCATCGCCGACGTCGCCGATGCATCGCAGATGCATCGACGAAGCATCGCCGAGGCATGGGTGATGTGGCGAGATCCTCCGACCCCGTCTACTCCGACCCCACCTGGAAGGCCGACGGTAACCAGAAGCCACCAGCAGCAGCGCCACCCGTCAGCGGCACGCAAAGCACTGGCCGGCCCGCGGCTCGAGCGCGCTCGGCGACGCTGGCGGAGCCGGACCACTTTGTGTGGGAAGCTGCGCATCGGCCGCTCCCGCCAGGGCCATCTTGGCCTCTGCGCGGGGCAGCACTCGTAGCGGTGCGCACCACGGCGTCCTCCGCCGCACCCTCCCAGAGGCCAGAGGCCGTCGCGGACGAGAGCCTCCCCTGCTCCGCGGCCGAGTTCGAGCTGCTGGCGCACCGCCTCTACGCGGGCGAGCCCTCTGGCGGCGCGGCCGCCCCGATGCCCTGCAGCGACGCCCTGCAGCTGGCAGCGGCCGCGGGCGCGCTCGGGGTGCACGACCAGGTGCGCAGCGCCGAAAAGCGGGTCGGGTCCAACTGCGCCGACATCCGCGCGCAGGCTGCCCGCGCAGGGTCGCGCGTGGCCGCCCTCTTCTCCAGGCGGGGTGCCAGGGCGCAAGGGGTCGCCATGCCGGCGTGCGTGAGACACCCGTGTCCTCTCGTCGACCGGGCTGGGCGTTCCACAGAGGGCCTCGTCTTAGAGGACCGACTGAGTTGTCACCTCTTCCTCGGCGGAAGGGCTGCGGAAGGTAGCAGACGTAGAACGGGGGACCATGCGGGGTAAATTCCGATCCGCTCGATCCGATTCGACATCGGTCTCGGCCATGTCGGTCCGATTCCATCTCGATCTTCCTCCGATCCGATTCGGCCCAACGCCTGCATGGCGCTGTCGTGCGTCCTGGCGCGGCCGGCCCGATTCGACTCCGACGTCCGCGCAGACGACCACTCCGATCCGATCCGATGTCCCGATTCGATGCTGTGGCTGATCCTGCCAGGTGCCCGAGCTGCGCGAGCTGCTGAGCTGCGCGTGCCAGGAGAGCTGCCTGTCCGCAGGGCCAGCGGAGGCGGAGCTCGTGAGCCGGAGGGAACCAGCGGGGGGTCGGGGCGGAGGGGGTGTTTGGGCAGGCTCCTCTCTGCGGTGGATCCCCGCTTCCAGCCCCCGGGAGGAGGGGGGGAGCGCAGGGGGGTCGGTCCCACCCCTGCCTGGATTCCTTTCGGAGCCTTCCAGGTGAGGCGCGCTGCTGGAGTTCGAGTGGGGAGAAACCGGCCCGATCCCCACCACCCAGGGCATCTACTGAAGCAGCCCCGGGCGTTTGCTGAACAGCCCTGCCTTGTCCGATTCCTTCCTTGGGCGTGCTTGCGAAACTAGCGTCTCTGGTCGGGGTGCTTCTCATGAGGGCGCTTCTCCTCAGGAGCGAAAGAAGGACGTACACGCAGACGAGTCCGCATGGGTCTCGAGAGTGCGTATTGCGCGAATGCTCGCATCACGCGGCTGGTCTCGCTGATCGAGGGGCCGTGTTCATGAACATGGTTGGGCGCGTGCGTCCTTTCTGGGCTCCCTATCTTCTTCCCTCCATAGGATTGCGGAAGTCGATTAATGGAGAGGAAGCATGCTGCCAAATAATGCCCAGATGTCTAAAACATGTTTCAAACATATCTTAAATATGTAAAAACATGTTTGAAACATGTTTAGATCATCTTTGATACATTCTAAACGCATCTTAAACTCAATGGTTGGATTGTTCGAGTGTCCACTGTCATGGCGTCCACAACCACAGGAGTGCTGCCGGCAGATCTGGCCGCCCTGCTGCCAGGAGCGGGCGCAGCCGCGGCCCCGCGGGAGCCGCCGCCGCGGCCCGCCGCGGCTCGCAAGCGGCCCGCGGCCGCGGCACCCGCCGGCGAGGCGGCCACGGCCGAAGCTCGGCTGTTTAAGCAGTGGCGAAGCGTCCTGGCAATCTTCTACGAACCTTTTGAGCTCTGCACGAACTGTTCTTAGGACAATGTTGGCTGAAAATGTATCGTTTTAACACATCGGTTTATGATCTAAGAACACTGTTTTTGTGCTTAGAACATTTTTGGGGTTCTAAGAACCTTTCGTGGTAGGACTATAGGAATGCCGAGACGGTCGGTCCCTGCTCAAGCTGTGCGCGCAAGAGTTGAGCTCTCGCCGGAGTGGTCCTCCGTGCGGGCGCACTGGTCTGGGGCAGCGATAGGGGGGGGGGGGAGAGACATAAGGGGGGTGCATCGATCCCCAATCGCCCATGGGTCGCCGATGGGTGCCCGATGGCCCCACCCCGCCCAGGGAGGTGCGGATTCACCACCAGGGGCTTATCGCCGATGAGTCGGCGACGCGTCGCCGATTCCAGGCCGCTGCATCCCCCCCTATGCCGGTCCCCTCCTAAGCCCTATCGCTGCCCCTCAGCACTGGGGCCCCTTGATGGCCGAAGGGGCTGCGATGGCAGCGGCTTGCGCGCTCTGACTGAATCCTCCGCGGGCGCACCAGATGCCACTCTTGCCCTAAGGGTCACGCTCCTGCGTGTGGCCGAGAAGAGGAGTCCGGCCACGCGCAGAGGGGGGTAGGGGGGAAGAGGGAATTGCTTCTTAGAAGCAGCCCTGTTTTCTAGAAGGCGCGGGCCTGCTCTATATGTGTAAGCCCGACGCCTTCTAAGAGTCAGCCTCTTTCTAAGAGGCCTTGTTCCATGAAAGGGCTTGCAAAGGGGAAAGCATTACAAACATTGGGGATCTTCTCATCTGGAATCTTCTTTTTTTCCATCCGATCCATGGAAGGCGATGAAGATGGGCTCATAATCATTCCAGCGTTCCCGCCACCGCGAGCAGGCCCGCGACCCACCCCGTGACGCACCCACATTGCTTGAATGAAAAAATCCTCGTCTGCGGCGAAGATTTCGAGTATCATGTAGATAACATAGGCGCCCGCGGCGGGTGTCTTCAGAGCCTCGCAGACTGCCGACGTCCCCGCCCCCCCCCCTCACTCCTATCCGCAACTGCTGGGTGCTACGTAATCATTCCAGCGTGCTTTTCCAACCATCGCGTACCCTTTTGGGATCATTTCCCTGCTCGACACCCGACTGTGCGAATAGATAGGAGATCTACGCCATGGTAATGGATCAGTCTTGGCAGTCGCTGCGGGGCTAGGTTGACCGTCGGATCCAAGATTTCGTTGTCGATTTTTGTTGGCGGGCACCGTTCAACCCTTCAGGGCAGCCCAGCGTTGTCAAATTTTGCGCGGCGTTTGCACAACGACGCTGGGCGCGCCGTCGAACCCCTCAGGACGGGTTTCTGTTGTGGGTCGTGGCCCCCTGAACGGGCATGTGGACCTCCCCTGGCCTCTCTCGAGGCCCGCAGTGCCTTCGGGAGTTTCTGTGCGAATTGCTTGATTTGAGTTTCGCAATTGCAGGGTGTGTTTTGAGTTTCATTGGCCTCTGTGTCGAGCGAAACCGCGTAAACCAGCGTAAGTTTTGAGACCCGAGCCAGAGCCGCATCGAGTGAAGGCATACATTATCAGAGTGAGGGGGCTGAACCGAACGGTCATTCACTGTCCCTGGGTGCGTGGCTGAAGTGGAATTCCGCGATGCGGATTCGTGTTGTTGTTGTTGTTGAACATTATTCCTTCTAAAGAATTATTATTGTTGGGACCCCTGGTGCGCGACCTCTGCGCCGCGCCTAGGCCGCAGCTACATTTTCATCATTTTTTCGCGAAAGCTTCAGAAAAGTGGATGAGCTCCGGATCCGGTTTTTTGTTGACGCTCGTTTTCCCTTGCAAAAAACAATAGAAAATGAAAATTCTTGTTCTTACTTGATCAAATTGCAAGAATCCCTTGCAAAAAATAAGGTAAAGTGGACATTCGTGCGCGCAAGACGAAATCCTTCCAAAACCTTAGGTTTCGTAACGATTTTAACATAAAAACATCAAAAACCCAATGGTTTTTTAAGAAAAAATTGTCAAAATGTCCTTCCGCGCGCGCTGTCCGAATCCCACAAAACCAATGGTTTTTCAACATTTATGTTACATGAGCTCGCGCGAGCTACTTTTTCTTGTTCTAACATAATCAAATTTCAATAATCCCTTGCAAAAAATAAGGTAAAGTGGACATTCGCGCGCGCAAGACGAAATCCTTCCAGAACCTTAGGTTTCGTAACGATTTCAACATAAAAACATCAAAAACCCAATGGTTTTTCAAAAAAAAATGTCCAAATTTCATCCCGCGCGCGCTGTCCGACTCCCACAAAACCAATGGTTTTTCAACATTTATGTTACATGAGCTCGCGCGAGCTACTTTTTCTTGTTCTAACATAATCAAATTTCAATACTCCCTTGCAAAAAAAAGTAAAGTGGACATTCGCGCGCGCAAGACCAACAAAAAACACGACGATCTCAGGAACTTGCCCCAAAAATGTGACCAACTCCGCTCTCTCTGTCTCTCTCTCTGTCTGCTCTCTGTCTCTCTCTCTGTCTGTCTGTGTCATGTATTGTATGTCACAATTGCAGGATGCTGGGCACACGCGCGCCCCGAATAAGTGACCAAGTTCTGTGGGTGTGTACCCCACGCCAGTGTAGTAGCCACGGTCGTCCGCACGCCACGAAGTGAAGTGTCCCAACGTCATAGGACGGGAAGCTGGGTTTGGGTGGTCGCGAAGAGTCGTTTGGATATTTGGTAGAGCTTGAACTGCCCCCCCACGAAGTGGGGGTATTGTCTCGCGTCGCATGAAAACCCTGGCACTGGTGAGAACACTGAGCGTTCGGGTAAAATGATTGTTGTTGTTGTTGTTGTTGTTGTTGTTGTTGTTGTACTTCGTGCCCTTTGTGGCCCTGCTGTCGTTCTCTCTCGCTCTCGCTTTCGCTCGTCGCCGCCGTCGTCGCCGTCGTCTTCGACTTCGTCGTCGTCGTCGTCGTCGTCGTCGTGGTCGGTCCCCTGTCCGTCCCTCTTTGGGTCGGGTCGACGGTCCGCGGCCGCCCCGCCGATCAGCGCTGCCGCTGGCCAGGCCGACGGTCCGCGGCCGCCCCGCCGCTTGCCGGGGCCCGGCCTGCAGGGAAGAAAGGTATGACCCCCAAAAGGGGTTCGATCGAAAACGAAGAGACGCGAATTTCCCAAACCCTCGATACCCGCCCTCTTCGTCTTCGATCGAACCCCTTTTGGGGGTATACCTTTCTTCCCTGCAGGCCGGGCCCCGGCAAGCGGCGGGGCGGCCGCGGACCGTCGGCCTGGCCAGCGGCAGCGCTGATCGGCGGGGCGGCCGCGGACCGTCGACCCGACCCCAAGAGGGACGGACAGGGGACCGACCACGACGACGACGACGACGACGACGAAGTCGAAGACGACGGCGACGACGACGACGGCGACGACGAGCGAAAGCGAGAGCGAGAGGGAACGACAGCAGGGCCACAACGGGCACGAAGTACAACAACATTAACAACAACACGAATCCGCATCGCGGAATTCCACTTCAGCCACGCATCCAGGGACAGTGAATGACCGTTCGGTTCAGCCCCCCCACTCTGATTAGACACTCGAGCATATAAGGGCGAACAGTCTTAAAATTATTGTTGTTGCTGTTGCTGCTGCTGCTGTTATTGTTATTGTTGTTGTTGGTGTTGTTGTTGTTGTTGTTGTTGTGGTTGTTGTTGTTGTTCTTGTTCTTGTTCTTGTTCTTGTTGTTGTTGTTGTTGTTGTTGTTGTTGTTGTTGTTGTTGTTGGTTTTTGTTGTTTTTTGTATTTTGCTTGTTGTTTGTTGTTTGTTGTTTGTTGTTGTCGTCGTCCCACCCGCGACCCACCCGTGACCCACCCGCGACCCACCCCGCGACCCACCCGCGACCCACCCGCGACCCACCCCGCGACCCACCCCGCGACCCACCCCGCGACCCACCCGCGACCCACACGCGACCCACCTGCGACCCAACCCGCGACCCGCCCGCGACCCACCCCGAGACCCCCCCGGCGACCCACCCGCGACCCACCGGCGACCTACCCGCGACCCACCCCGCGACCCACCCGCGACCCACCGCGACCCACCCGCGACCCCCCCGCGACTCACCCCGCGACCCACCCAAACGCCTGCGGCGGGTTTCTTTGGCATTCGTTCCAAGTGGAGAACCTGCGACCCACATTTTCGGCGCCTGCGGCGTGCTGTTTTGTAATTCCTTCCAGGTGGAGGTGGAGAGCCCGCGACCCACCCGCGACCCAAGCTACGTTCACTGAACAAGCCAAAAATTCAGCGCCTGCGGCGGGTTTCTTGTGCATTTATTCCAGGTGGAGAACCTGCGACCCAAACCGCGTTCAGTGTACAAGTTAAAATTTTCGGCGCCTACGGCGGGCTGTTTTTGAATTCCTTCCAGGTGGAGGTGGAGAGCCCGCGACCCACCCGCGACCCAAACTACGTTCACTGAACAAGCCAAAAATTCGGCGCCTGCGGCGGGTTTCTTTTGCATTCGTTTCAGGTGGAGGGGAGGAGGAGCAGGGCGAGGAGCAGGAGGAGGAAGACGATGACGACGACGACGACGAGTACGAGGACGAAGAGGAGGCCAACGACGAGGGCGAGGAGGAAAAGGAGGGGGGGACGGAAGGGGACGACGAGAAAGGAGTGAGGAGGAGGGGGAGGAGGAGGAGGAGGAGGAGGAGGAGGAGGAGGAGGAGGAGGAGGACGACGTTGACGGGGGGGATCGCGCGGCCCCCGACAGCTTTCCCTGGCGTTCGCCCGCCAGGCATCTTTCACATCACGTTCAGGCTATCGTATTGCCACTTTTACTGCCCACATCTTCGATGGCTCCTTCTTCTTCTCGCTTCAGTTATAACCCGTGAGTGCAAGCATCTGAGGGTGACGGCGGGGAGGGGGAGGGGCAGGTCAAAGGCGGCGGTAAGTGGTACAACAAGAACAAGTCGCCCACCAAGTGCCCAGGGTGTGGCTGTCGCAAGAACGCTCCCTCGGCGAAGTGGTGCAAAAATTGTCATGGCCTCTTCCTCAGGTTCCAGTTACTCCTGATCGCTCTGGCCCTCCTGCTCAGTCTGACTGGTCGAGACCGCCTGGGTGGTTTGGCGCTGCCTCGGGGAGCAAAGGAGGGCTTGGAGGTAAAGGCTTCGGCAAAGGCAAAGGCAAGAGTTTCAATGATACATCTCGGTTCGACTGGCATGGCTCAACCCCAGGAGGTCAGCTGCAGCCCGCTGGGATGGGAGGGGGTGCCCCGCCGCTCCCCGCTGGACCCGTTCCTGCTCTGTCCGTCGATGAAGCTAAGCAGATGGCCCCCCTGTCGTACAAGGCGGGGGATGCTACGAGGGGTAAGTACTATGCCGACGTGGCGGCCAGCCTGGAGGCCGCCAGCAAGCCCGCGGAGATCAACGTACACCAGCAGGTTCAACAGCAGCATGCCGCAGTTCGTCGCCTGGAGAAGCAGCTCGAGAGCCAGCTCACTCGTTTGCTCAAGTGGAAGCAGGAGACTGCAGAGCTGGAGGAGCAGGTGCGCCAGTCGCGGGACCAACTCGGCAAGGCTGATGAGGAGTACAAAGCGGCTGTGGAACGGCTTCGCGACAGCAGCGGCGCAGGTGCGACGGGCGCTGTCGCGGCTTCGGGACCGTGCAGCACCCCAGCCATCCCGCTGCGGGACATCATGGAGGGCAAGTTCGATCTCACGAGCATCCTCAAGTTTGACATCATGGAGGAGTTCGAGAGCAGCGAGTACGATGTCACCGATGGTGATCGCAAGGAGTATCAGACTCGGCTGGAGAAGTTGCAGACAGGCGTGCAGGACTTGTCCAAGTCATTGTTCGAGCAGCTCACCTCTACGGCTGCGGAGGTCAAGGCAGTCCATCTGGCTCACAAATCACGGCTTCAGCGCAAACGGCGTAAAGGAGACGATGGCGAGGGACTTCCTGATCAGGACGCTGACGGTGCAGGTCGCGGTGCCGCTGCAGGTGGGGGCGAAGCTGCTGCGCCTTCTGAGCCAGGCGCCGCGTCTCAGCCTGCTGCGAGGCCTGCCGCCGCTGCCGCAGCCACTGACATCCGAGCTCGGGTTGACCAGCATCTGCCAGGTCCCCCCCCCCCCCCTCCCCTCGTCAGAGGGGGGGCCGGCCTAGTGGAGTGCCTCTTGGCACTCCGAGCTCGGGTGACTCGCGTCATTTGTTTCAACTTTTTGGCAGATCGAGTCTCCTCTATTGGCCTTCAGTACAGAAGTCAGACTTGCGTTTGGCGCGCAAGCTTCACTTGATGTCTCAAGGCGTCTCCGAGTTTTTTCCTGCTCCGATTGTTCCTTGGGGCCCTCATCCTGTGCCCCCAGGTGACCATGAAATCCCTGATCCTCGTCCTTCTCCTCTCCCTGGTCTGGCAGATCAGAAGTTGAGCGATGGTCCCGCAGCCGCAGATGCGGTCGCACGCTTGCCGCAATCCGATCTTTTTGCTGGAGCAAGTACGGTCAGGGCCTCCAGTCGGGGAGGGGCCATGGACTGGTCAGCCCCCGCCCCTGCGCCTCCAGCGACGTCTGGTCCAGCCAGACCACAGAGTTGCGGGCTCGACGAAGGCCTGCTGGTGTCCACCGTGAACGCCAACTGCTGGGGCACTTTGAAGAACTACCTTACGAGCAGTGTATCGCATATCGTTATCGCGCAGGAGCATCGCCTACGAGGTGACGACGATATTGCAACGGCCTCGAAAGGGGCCAAGTTTTTGGGTTGGAAGTCGCTCTGGGCTCCAGGTATTGTTGGCGAGGGCGGTGGCACCCCCCCTGGGGTCGGCGTCTTTGTGCGTGACGCGCTTGGCATGTTCGAGCACCAGGACAAGATCGTGCTGGCCGAGGGCCGCGCGATAGCAGCCATGGTGCACGTGCCAGGGTGCGCCACCTTCTGCGTCTTCTCCCTCTACCTCCGCCACAGCGAAGGTCTGTCAGAGGCCAATTTGTCCAACTTAAAGTCAGTGTGGGAATTTATCGGGGGGTTAGAGTGCGAGTTCATCATTGGGGCTGACTGGAATTTCCCCCCCGAGACTTTGGCTGCGTCTGGCTTCCATGCTAAGGCTAATGGGGTGATTGTCAGTTCCCAAGGGCGCGCTCACTTCCCCAGTGTCGGCACCCCCGAACGTTTTGATTTTTTCGTTGTGTCGCACGCCCTCTCCCTCGGTCCCAAGCAGATCGATGTGCAGGGGGGCTCGCCCATCCACCCTCATAGACCTGTGTCTCTGCGTTTCCACGCATCTGTTGGTGATCTCAAGGCTCTCGCCTTCCGACGCCCGCGCGACCTTCTTGTGGTGCCACCGGTTGGCCCGCAGCCTGAGCCTGGGTCGTGGGAAGTCCCCCTTGGGCTGGCGCGCGAGGCTTTTCGGGCGGTGCAAGAGGGCGAAGGTGATCGTGCTCGTGCTATGCTGGCCCCTGGATACCGCGCGTGGGCCAACTCGGCCGAGCGGGACCTCAGCGCCATCATGGGGGTGAAGGTTCCCAAGGGAGCCAGGGGTAAGCGGCCGCAGATGCATTGGAAGAGCATCCTGAAAAAAGGGGGCCGTGAGCCTGATCCCACCCTCAGGTCGGTGCTGTGGTTGAGCAGCCAACTTCGTGCTTCCAGGTGCTACTTGAGCCCTGAGGGCCTTCTAGATGGAGGTCGTCAGGTGCTGGCGGCGCTCGCGGAGCCGCCGACGACGGCGGCGGTGGCAGAGAACCCAGACTACGCGCCTCTTTTTCGCACTGCCGCTGGCTTAGCGCGTAGTCTGCTGCGCTCGGTGGACGATCCCGAGGTGGCCGCCGACCTCGATCGGCACATCTGCGAAGTTTCTGAAGCTTGTGTCACTGCTAAGGCATCCGCGGCCAAGTCCTCTCGGAAGGCTTGGTACGAATGGGTGCGTCAAGGGCTCGAGAAAGGGTCGCGTAATGCGCAGAGGGCTATTCGGGACCCTGTGGCCTGGGCTCCCACCACCACTCTCTCTCGCTCGGGCATTGCGGTGTCAGATCCCATGAGCTTGCTCAAGGCTGAATCGGCCAAGTTTTTTCTATCTGGGGGGAGGGTCTTTGCGGTAAGGAGTTGTTGCCATGCCCCCCCCCCCCCCTCTCGAGCCCGACATCGTCAGGGCCATGTCCAAGAAATATCGGCCTGCCTCTGCTGTCAGCTTGGACGGCTTCCACTGCCGTCATTTCAGCCTGCTCCCTGACGAGGCTCTGATGGCCCTGTCTCTGTGGTTCTCGGTCATGGAGGCCACGGGGTCCCTGCCTGTCCAGCTCTCTTGGGTGCTGGTCGCTTTGTTGGCCAAGCCTTGTGGAGGCTTCCGACCCATTGGGATTTTTCCGAGCTGGTACCGGGTCTGGGGCAGGTGCCGCCGCTTTGAAGCTCTTCGTTGGGAGATCCAGCACAGCCGCCCTTACTGGGCGGCGGGGGCCCACCGCGGGGCGGGGAACGTGGTCTGGAGGCAGGCTTTCAGAGCGGGGTCGGGGACGGTCAGAGGTCAGGTCAGTGCCTCGATTTTTTGGGGCTTGCGCAAGTACTACGAACATATCGACCTCGGCTTTCACTGGGCCAAGTGTAAGCAGCATCAGTTCCCCTTGGGCATCGCGCGCCTCGCGATTCACGCCTACTCCTGCGCGAGGTTCATGACTTTGGGGGGAATTGTCGACGGCCCCTCTTTTGCCCTGAGAGGGATCGTCGCGGGTTGTACCTTCGCGACGGGCCTTATTCGGGTGTTCGCCCTGGAGCTTTCGGCCCCATCCCGAGGGGACCCGATTTTGATGTTTACGTAGATGATTTGAGCCTCAGCGCGACTGGCAAGCCCAGTTTCGTTTTGAAGCATCTGGTTTCAGGTGCTAGAGCTCTGCACTCGGTGATCACGCCGACGCTCAAGTGCAAGCTGGCTATGGATAAGGTTGGCATGGTCTCCAGCAGTAAACACATTTCGGCTGCGCTCTCGGCTGAGCTCGGGGACTTAGTCGGCGATCCAGCTTGCACTCGGATGACCAACTTAGGTGTGGATTACACGGCTGGCAGAGCGGTCAGAGCTCCTGGAAAGAACAGGAGTGCCAAAGTTAAGCAGAGGGCGGCAGCGACCCTCAGGAAAGCTCGTCGTCTCGGGAAGTTGGCCCCACACTGGGTCGCAAGGTGGTCAAAGTTTTCGCCTCTGGGCCCTTAGCTGGGGCTGTCTACGGATCGGACTTGTATGGGGTCTCTGACCGCGAGCTGTTGCCGCTTCGACGCATGGCCATGTCATGCGTGAAACCTTCTGCCCAGGGTAGGCCCCTTTCGGTTTTGAGTCTTTTAGAGGGGGGCCCCACGTGGAGGGCCAGCTGCGCCCCCATTATCCGCTGGGCCAAGGAGGTGTGGATCCGACAGACGAGGGCCTTTGAATGGGCCCTGAGTTGGGCCGAGCTTCGGACTGGTTGGAGTTCGGTTTTCGAAAAAGACGACTGGTCCTGGGCCAAAGTTTCGGGGCCTATCTCAGGGCTGCGAATGTCGCTGTACAGGCTTGGGTGGTCCATGCCCAATTTCACCACCCTCGTGGACGATTTCGGTCGAGAGATTTCTCTCACGTTGTCGCCGCCTAAACTGGTGAAGCTTTTTTTGCAAGGAGGCGGTGTTTCGGAGCCTCGAGCGGGATTCGGGGGACAAGTTTCAGGCTGGTTTCCGTTTCTGTTGGGACGTCCCGAAGAGGCTTTTAGTTCCCAAGAAAATCCCCGGGGTGCAGAAGGGTATGATCCGCGCTCTTGCCACCAATGCCTGCTGGACTGCAGGCGATGCCGCTGACTTAGGCTATCCCATCTCCAGCTTGTGCCCGCTGGGCTGCGGCGCCAAGGACACCCTGTTTCACCGCCTCTGGGCGTGCCCGTGCGCGCAGGCCGAGCGGGGCGAACACATGCCGAAGTGGATCCAGGAAGCGGCGCTTGAGGTGCCAGAGAGCGACCCCGAGAGAAAAGCTCTGTGGCTTCATCGTGCGTTCAGACATCCTGGGGACTGGGCTCCTAAGCCTGCAATCTCGCCCTACGGTGTCACAGTCGACTGGTATGTGGACCTGCTCCCTGATCCTGCCAGGCCAGGCTCGCCCCCCTCCGTTGTTCCCAGGGACGGCGTCTGGGGGCACATTCTCATGGATGGGTCCTGCACTAGGCATCCGGTTAGGGAGTTGTCCAGGGCGGGGCGGTCTGTTGTTATGGTCTCGGGGTCGGGGGAGAAGCTTGGGGTTATCAAAGGCCCCCTCTGGGCTCCGTGGCCTCAGACCCCCCAGGGAGCCGAATTTGGTGCCCTTGCCTGGACTGCGTTGTACACGGAGGGCCCGGCTCAGTGTTATTCAGGTTGTGCTAATGTGGTGCTGCTGCAGAATCTTGGCGGCGAAGGCCCAGCCCGTCAGTATGCTGGCTTCGTCAGACAAGCGCGCCACCATTTTGGCCGCTTCTGCGAGGGCTTCCACAAAGTGGCTGCCCACAAAGATGTGGAGGAGGAGGGTTTGTCGGCGGAGGAGCGCTTTCGGAGGTTGGGAAATGCGTATGCCGACGATGCGGCGAAGGACGGTGCGAAGCGCCATCCGACTATGACGCCGACGGAGGCTGAAGATTTAAGTCGCACTTTAAAGATTGCGAGGGCAGTTTTTTCTTGGGCGGAGCAGCGTTGCCCCCCCTCTGGCCAAAAGTCGAGTTCCGTGGCTTAGAGCGAGTCCAGCCGCCGAAGCCACGGCGTCCTCTTCAGCTCGTGCTTGAGCACGATTGGGAACGCCAAGGAAGTTTTTGGAGGTGCCGCGTTTGTTTGCGAGGCTCCAGAGCGTTATCCAAGCCGAGTGGCGGATCGGAGTGTGCGGGCCGCAGCAGGCTCGACAGGTGTGTTCTGGAGCGTCTCGGGCATCGTGCGATTGCGTTCCCATGCACTGATAATTATAACCTGTTCCTTTGCATGTCGTGCAAGTTTTATAGCAGCGGTGGAGTTGTGTTAGGCCTCGGGCGTAAGTGCGCCCCTCCTACGGAGTCTGGCATTAAGAACATGCGTAAGCTCCGTAAAGGCCTGCATCCTGATAAGAAGGGTGTTTATGTCGATATCGACGAATTCATCCCGCTGTCAGGTACAGGTTCAGTGCCGTACCAGTTGCGCCTCTGGGCTGGTCGAGCAGATACTGTGCACAGAGGCCGTGGCGTTGCTGCCAACAAAAAAAGGAACGGAGGAGGGGAAAGGATCGACGACGAGGACGAGGACGCGGACGAGGAAGAGGAGGAGGAGGAGGAGCAGGAGGAGGAGGCGGAGGAGGAGGAGGGCGCCATCAACAGGGAAGGTGAGGGCCACGAGGTCCGCCGGCTCGACGCTCGCGTCGCCCGCGCCCGCCCCCTCACTCTTATCCGCAATTGCGGGGTGCGACGTAATTTCAAGTCGCGCGATGGCCATTCGAACACGCAGAAATACGTTAGAAAGGAGCGTGTTTGAAACCATATATGCGCACGCGTTGAAACTCAAACAGACTGGATCTGAACGCGAATTCATGGTTTCCATATCACGTTCTCTTTATTGTTTGAATGTGTTGCCCATGCATCGCGCATTCATGTTGATGTTTTCACACAGCTGACGTTTTCTGGCTTACGTTTTGTCGACGTATACCTTCCGGTCTGTTCATTGTTTTGACGTGTTTGTCAAAATGCACCGTGCAGTTAGGCTTTCAATCTTCGCTCGTTGTCAAACTGTCGTAGGCGGAGGGTTACTGGTATAGCCGAGATGTCTTTGTTATTTTCAAGGGGTGGTTCCCCTTGAAGATTGGTTAATGCTGTCGTTGTCTTCCCTGCGAAATCGGTTCCACAAGTGTTTGCCGGGAGTGCTGGTCAGGGACGGGGGTGAGGAAAAGGACGTCAGATGTGACGCTAGCGCACCTGGCTTGAGCGTTCCCCCTCCCCCAAACAGTAGCGAAACGTCCTGGTTTGCCTATAGGCCACCACAGCATGTTCCACGAACCTGCTGTGGTTTGCACGACACGTTCTCAGAACATTTCAGGCTGAGACGGTCCTGTTTTAGCGCATCGGGCTTATGTTATAAGAGCACTACGTCTTTGTTCTTGGAGCCCTTTGGGGGCTCTAAGAACGTGTCGTGGTAGGCCTACAGGCTGACGGCTGGCCCCTGCCCAGCTCCCCCTTCTCAGCGCCCCTTCTCCCCCTCTTGGCCCGGAGGGTTCCGAAGGGGGTTGGGGGCGAGGGTTTTTTCAGGAGGGGTCCCCCAGGGGCTTCGCGCCCTCTCTGGAAGACCCCCTCCCCCAAAAAAACCGTCCTATTCATCCTCCTCCTCCTCCTCCTCCTCCTCCTCCTCCTCCTCCTCCTCCCTCCTCCTCCTCCTCCTCCTCCTCCTCTTCCTCCTTGGACCCCCCCCTCTCCGCGCCGCCGAGGAAGAAGCGGCGGGGCAGCCGCCATCGCCGACGTCTGCAGCGGCCCCCAGCGACGCCGTGCCCTCGGACGCCGGAGCCCCGGCCGCTGGCGGGCAGCCGCCCGCCGCCGGCGCCGAGGCGGCAGCGGCGGCGGGGGAGGACGAGGCGCCTGGGGCCGAGGTGTTCGAAAGAGCGGCGCCGTGGGCGCCTCCCAGACCCAGAGATCCCACGCATTGAAAAAATCAAGACGGAGGTTTTCCTCGAATTTCGGCCCCTAGGGGCCCTCGCCGGGCCTCGGGACCGCCAAAAAATGACTCAGGATGAAAAACCGGTCCTGGGGAAAGGGTCGAGACTTCCAGGGACCGCGCATTGAAAAAATCACGACGTCGGATCTCTGGGGACATCGGGCGTCTCGAAAAAGTCGAGGCGGAGGTTTCTCGTCGTGGTCGGCCTCTCCAGGCCACCGCCGGGCCTCGGGACCGTCAAAAAACTACGCGGGATGAAACACCGGTCCCGGTGGAGTGCTCGGCGGGAGGTCGGGGGCCCGAGTCTCGAACAGATCGAGACGTCGGATGTCTGGGCTGGGTGGGGAGTCCGGAACCGGCCCCACCCCCGCACCCACCCATGGTTCAGGGGGGGGGAGGTTCGAACGTCCCCCCCTCCCCCCCCGGCGGGCCTGCGCCAGCGGGCCTGCGCCGGCTGGGAGGCGCCCAGGCTGGAGGTGTGCGGAAGAGTGAGTTCTGTGGGCGCTTAAGGAGGGGGGGGGTCCGGAACCGCTCCCCACCCTCCCACCCCCGGTTCCAGGGGGTGGAGGGGGGGGGCGGGTCGACGCCCCCCCCTCCCCCTTCCAGGGGGACAGGAGGGTTCGAACCCCGCCCCTCCCCCTCCCGGGCCTGCGCCAGCGCTGGCGGCGGATGTTCCAACCTCTATTTTGTGGCCTCGATCCCAGAAATCCGACGCTCCAGAAAAGTCGGAGCGGGCGGTTCGTTGGCCGTTTTCGGCCTCTGGGGGCCCTCGCCGGGCTTCGAGAGCGTTAAAAAACGATTCAGGACGAAAAACCGGCCCTGGGGAAGTGGTCCAGACCTCCAGGGCTCACGCATCGAAAAAAATAGAGCAGCCGGATGTCTGGGCAGCTGGGTGAAGATGTTCCAGCCTATTTAGCCTGAATTCGTCACCAGAAAGGATTTCGAGCAACAAGACAGCGAATCGAGACTGGAGGGTTTTCGCGTGTTGGGCCCTGAGCGGTGGTACTCGCTCGACACTTCGCCAGCGTGTCGGGCAGACACTGTTTCGATACTTCTCCGGGTGCTCGAAGTTAATTTTGGGAATCTGGTCTTGAAGTACAAAGGGAACAACGTAAGTCCAGGGCAATAGCGGCGACGCGTTCTGACTTGCTTATCGGCCCCCACCAAAGAATTCTGTAATAGCCTTTTGTGGCTTGCACGAGATATGCTATTCGAGCACTTCTGGCTGAGACGGTCTTGTTTGTTTTACAATCGGCTGTATGCTTTAAGAGCGTTCTTCTTGTTTTTCGTACATTCGTTCGTTACATGAACATCTTCTGCGCTTCCCTACCCAGTGCCTATCTTGCGGTGTGGCCTTCGGAAGGGTCTTGTGTCCTCTCGTGTGTCCTCTCCAGTCCGCCCCGACGGGGTACCCAGAGATCCGACGTCGTGATTTTTCCATACGGGGTTCCTGGAGGCCTCGACCCATTCCCCAGGACCGGTCTTTCATCCTGAGTCGTTCTCTGACGGTCCAGGGGCCCAGCGAGGGCCCCTTGAGGCCGACAATTGCGAGAAACCCGTGTCCAGATTTTTGCAGTGCGTTGGATCTCGGGGTATAGGGCCGCGTGCCGCCGAGAAGGCGACGCCCGGGGCGGCAGCCGCGGCGGGGGAGCCGCCGCCGCCGGCCGCGGGCTCCAAGAAGCGCGCGCCGCCCTCGGGCACCGCCGCGCCCGCCGCGCGCCGGCGGTCCGGGGCGGCGGCGGCCGCCGACGTCGGCGGGGCGGCCGGTGGTGCCGAGCCCGGGGCGGCCGGGGAGGCTCGGGGTACGAACGAGGGGGAGGGGGGAAACCCAGGGATCCAACGTCTTGACAAAAGTCAAGACGAGGGTTTTCCGCCGGCTTCGAGCTTATATAGGGGCCCTCGCCGGGCCCCAGGGCCGTCAAAAAACGGCTCGGGATGAACAACCGGTCTTGGGGAATGGGTCGAGACCTCCGGGGACCATGCGTATTGAAAAAATCACGACGTCGGATCTCGGGGATACGGTGGGTTCATGCGGCGCTGGCGCACTGGCGACACAGGCGAAAAGGCGTTCAAGGTTGAACTCCTGCGACGCAGAAGCACCAAGGGACACGGTGACGCCACTGGACCCGACGGGATTCAACTCTGAGCGATCGGGGCCGGATCGATTGAAGGTTCAACGATCGACGAAGTGTCAGAAACCAACGTCGATGTCATCTCCGCACGAAATTGCCGTAGGCACAGGGGGGGGCGTGGGCCGAGGTGGAAGATCTCAGGCGACCGCAAGCATGGATCAAGTGGGCGTCGATTGGAGACGGGTCCCGTTTCCATGGGGCATCGCGGATTTCCGCCGCCGAGCGAGGCGGCACCGGCCGCTCTTCGGGGAGGGCACCTCCCCCGATCCATGGATTTTTGGCGACCGCGCGCCAAACCCATGGATCGCTAATCCATGTTTGCGCGCCCCCGAAGATCGAGGTCGGCTCAGGGAGGGTGCCCTGATGTTCCTCGTGCTCGTGAGATGCTCGTGTGCATCCGGCGGGGGGGGGCCCTTGGATCCCTGGGTGCTCTGTGTTTTTTGGCCGGACGTGTGCATTATTCTCGGCGAGGATCATTGAGGAGCATCCTGGAGCATTCTGCGAAAAAGACACGCACACTGCCGAAAAATGCACGGGGAATGGACGTCCGAGCGATGGCAAGCAGGGGGGATGCATCGGCCCCCAATCGCCCATTGATCGCCGATAGGGGTATGATAGCCCCGCCCCGCCAAGACAGGTGCGGAGTTGATATCGGGGGCCTCTATCGCCGATCTATCCGCGATGTATCGCCGATTCCAGGTCGAGGACCCCCCCCTATGCCAGTCCCCCCTTTATCGTTGCCCCTCAGAGGCGGGGAGCTGTCCACAGCCTGCGTTTGGCAACACGTAAGCGTGTGGGTGCCCCCCTTGAGCGCAGTAGTTCTTTCCCCTCCTCCCGCGGCCGCTCTTCTCTTCTCCCGCCTCCCCCCTTGCATCCGGACAACTCGCAATGCCGTCACCCAGCTTGCCCCAAGCGCGCGTGCGGGCTACCTCTGCCGCGCTGCGACGCCAAAGGAGCGTGGGTACCCCCCCCTCGACGGGGTCAACGTCAGCCTGTCCGCGCGCCCGTGGGCCCGGGGCCTGGCTCCTGCGGCGGGTGGCCTGGGCTGTCCGGGGTCGACGTCGCGCGGCAGGTTTTGTTGCCCGCGGCGGGGGCCGATTCGGAGCTGTCGGCGGGGGTGGCCCCCCCCCGCCCCCGCGTGCCCGTTTCCAAACGCAGAGCATCCCTTGCCTAGGAAACCGATGTTCCTGGACCTCGGGAGACGGTGTGTGTGTGTGTTGTGCTTATGTGCGTATGTGTGTGTATGTGTGTGTATGTGTGTGTATGTGTGTATGTGTGTGTGTGATGTTTTCCTCTCCCAGTCTTACTCTTCTCTACCGCCGCCCCTTTCGGCTCAGGCACTGGAGATACGCAGTCTGACATGACTGGACAGCATCGAGGGATAACTTCTCTCATCGCTGTCATCCTTCTGCTACCTACGGATCTCCTTCGGACGGGCGATTGGCCCTTCGGTTCCCACCTTGGGATATTGACAGCCGCATGCAAGAACATGACGCTTGCGAGCAACAATGTTATTGAGATACCAAGGTGGCAGGGCGGGGCAGTTGCCTTAGAGTGGCTGGTTTCGGCACACACCTATGGTCCGTAGCCACGTTGGCCCAAGCCTGCCCCGATTTAGCTTCCCCCCTCTGCTGCAGGTTGGATCGTGTGGAGCCCGCCATCGTCAGACCCAGCTGCGGAGGGAAGGACCCCTTTGGCGAACTGCGCCAGGGGCCCGACCGATCAGGAGCGCATGGTTTTCAACAACCTCAACGACAAGTTCGTGAGGGCCAGCTTCGCTGACCCAGTGGTGAATCGAAGGACTCGGCCATGCAGGTGCTGGGCGTCCAGCTGGGCGACCCAATGCGCGATTTGGCGGCCATCGACGAGGTGAACTTCCATTCGGCGGTGAACGGATGCGCCGTCAACGTCGACGCTAACACGACCGTCACAGCCTCGGTCGCCAACAATGGCCGACTTCGCAACGCCTGGCGCGTCGCTGCGGTTATCAGCGGCGCGCGCGTCGGCATCGCCCAGCAGCCTCAGGCCTCAGCTGCTCCAGCAGCAGCTCCAAGCTCCAGGCTTCACGCCCAGCTGTCGGCGATCCCCAGGGCAATGCCGCCAGGTTCGACTTGGTCGTGGGCCCGGCGCTCTCCAGGGGGGTGGGCCCTCCTTGACGGACGAGGAATTCCACGGAGTATCGTCGAACAGAGGAGGCGCGCGGGGGCCATGCCGACGAAGTAGGAGGAGGAGCCAGATGCAAAGCAAATGACAGGTGTGGTTCACTTGCTGAGGTCCGGTTTGCCCCCGCACGTGGCTCTTCGGGCCGCGCCAGCTGCGGGCCCGCGAGAAGCTCGAATTCAGCGGCGTCCTCTCGAGCGCCGACGGCGTGTTCCAGTCCATGGAGCTGCTTGGGCCGCCGACGCTCGAGGACTGGGTGGCCGCGTACAGCGTCGCATGCCTCACCGTGCTCGAAACTGTCTCGCCCGCGCGTCCAGCGATGCCGGCGGCTCATCGTCGGCAGCGCCGCGCGCTGCTCGTCCGCGGTCTGGCCCATTGCGTGCCCGGATGCGCCGCGAGCGCTTGCGGGCTCTCAGACGGGCCGCGCCGCCCTCCAGCCGGCGCGCTCGGTCGCGATGGCATCGCGCTGATCGGGCCGCGCTGCAGAGGCCCGATGGGGGCGCGCCCCACTTGAGCCCCTCCAGAGGATTTCCGGAGACCCTTGGAGGCCCCTCGTGCCTCCGAAGGGGGGTCGGCGGGAGCCGTTGCTCCCCCCCCCCGCCGCGGGGCCCTAAGTCACAGTGGGGCCTCGCAGGAATCCTTGGCCCGCGGGCTCGATCATGACGGCGTCGCGTTGGTCGGGCCGTTCGGCCAGCGTCTTGCCCGCCGTCGCGGGCGGGCTGTCGGGCGCGCTCCCGGGGCAGAGCCGCCTGCGGGTGAACGGGAAGACGTTTCCCGCGTCTCGGTCTTCAGGTGGCAGGGAAACGCGTTCGGGGTTCCAGCCCTCCGGCGGCCGGAAAACGCGTCCCGCGTCTGCCCCCTGGCCGATCGCGACGACGTCATCCGAATCGGTTGGGTGGCGCGATGCACGCGAGCCGGCTTGCGATGACATCGCGCTGATCCGGCGGGGCGGCGAGGGGGTCGAGTCGAGGGCGGCGCCCTTCGCCGGAGGTTAAGCCGCGCTCGCAGGGTCGCCCCGCGGCCACGGATCGCAATGGCATCGCGCAGGTCAGCCAAGTGGTGGGATGCATTTTCTCGTGTGGCTCTGCTGTGTTCCTGCTCGTTGACATTTGTCACGCGCGCGGAGCTGCGCCGTCGACGCCGCGCTTTCCCATGGCTCTGCTGCGCCCCTGCTCGCAGCGCACGCCGCCAGAGGCGGCGGAGGGCTTGGGGGATCCACCCACAAAAAATAATGATTAACATGGCGCTACGCGGCCCGAGCCTGGGGCGGCGCCCCCGCGGGAGTTTCGGCCGCGCTCGCGGGGCAGCCCGCCTGCCCGGTCGCGATGGCATTGCGCTCGTCGGGCAGGCGGTGCGAGACGCTCTCTTCCGCGCAGCAGCCCGCGGCCGATTTGGCTCGCGCCTCGCGGGCGACCCCCTGGGACTGCGCAGCGCCCCCCCGCCCCCTGGGCGGCGACTCAGCCGAGCGATGGGAGGGCGCGGGCATCCAAGAGGCTTCAAATGTGCATCCATCGCGCGGCGGCCACGTGCGGGCGCGCAGAATCAGAGCCTGCAGCGCCCCCAGGGCCCCCGCCGCGGTTCCGCTGCGCCCCAGCAGGGGCCGCCGGGCGCCGGCAGCTCGTCGTCCTGGACGCCGCGCCGATCGGCGGCCCTGCCGTTGCCCCCCTCGCTGACTCTGGCTGCCTCGGGGACGCGCGCGCCCGTCATCGCGGGGTCGCTCCGCGCCCTGGCGGCGTCGGCGGCCGCGACCGCCCGCGCGGCCGCCGCGGCGAAGCCTGCGCCGCCGGGGCGCGGCGGGCAACGGCGGCCATCTCGGCGACTTGGGAGTTCTTTCGCGCGCGGCGCTTCGGCGACGGACTACCCGCGCACCCCGCCGCCGCGAAGAAGCTGGGGGCGGCGTGCTGCCAGGGGGCCGCGGACGCGCTGCGGTGCCCAATTACTCCAGCGCGGCGAAGGGCGCGCGCGCGGGCCAGGGCTTCGAGCGGAGCGACTGCCTCGATCGCGGGGCCCGCCGCGCACCCAGGTCTGGGATGCGCGGCATAGGAGGTCCGCAGCAAGATGCCGAGATCGATTTCGACGACTCGTTCGAGCTCCAGCTCGGCAGCGATGCGCTGGCACGCGGCAGCCCAGTCAGGCCGGGCCGTCTCTGTGAGTTCGCCTGCTTCTTCATTCCCCGCGAGGTCGAAGCACCCCTTTGCCTCGCGCGCTCGGTCGCGCTGGACAGTGTGGCGATGGAGGTGATCGTGGCGCTGCCAGTATCTGCCAGTGGGCAAGACCGAGACCCCCGTCGGCTGCTTCCGCGCCTGGGGGCGCGCGCGTGGCAGCGCGCCCCGCGACGCGCCGCGCGCGTGCCGCGCTGTCGCCGAGCAGCTGTAGGCGCCCGCAGAGATCTTCGGTCACCTGCCCGATGAGTTGCCGCTCCCTAGGCCAGGGCCGGCGTCGCGGCGGAGAAGCGGCGCGTCGTCGCCGCTGTCGAGGCCATCGCGACGCGGCTGGGCCAACCGCTGAAGGACGATGGGGCCGCAACCGGCATGGCAGACATTCGTTCCGCATCTCGGGCTCGCGCAGGCTCGCCGCCGCGAGCATCGGCCTGCCCCTCGTCGGGCCCCTTGCCCGGCGGGGGAGTGATGTCACGGAGCGCGGAGCGAGGCGCCGCGCCAGAGACCCGAATCGCAGCGATGGAGGCCAGGGCCGACGACTGCCGCCAGCGGGCGGCGGAGCTGCTACGCAGCTCGAGCGCGCGCGCCCCGCTCGAGGCCGCCGCGCAGCGGCCCGCGTGCGTCCCCAGCAGGGCGGCGGGCCGCCTCCACCGCGGAGGCGGCCGGGGGCAGACTCGTCGCTTCGGGGCGGGGCAGCGCGCGCCCCGTGCGGCGGGAGCTCCGCCGCCGGGCGCGCTGCTGCGAGAGGCGCAGGGCCCCCTCCGTGCGGCGGAGGGCAGCAGTCAGCGGGCGCTTCCCCGCTCGCTCCCCCAAGCCCAGAGTCGGCACGCGCAGGGGGGGCTGCGGTCGAAACGCAGCTCGCGCCACTCCCCGCCAACGCTGATCACGGGGGGGGGCGCATTGACAGATGACTGCGGCACGAGTGTTCGCCAATTCCTTCCGACGCCTGGCCAGCAGGCCCCGCGTCCGCGCCCGTTGCCTCCCAGGCTTGCGCGAGCGCCGCGCTCGCACGAGCGCGGCGTCGGACTGTGCAGCTGAGCCCCAGCAGCTGCCCGAGCAACGGCTATTCATCGTGGGGCGCTGCCGCCGCGCCGCCCCCCACAGGGGCCAACCCCCTTCGTCTGGGCCGACCGCGAGAACGCATCGCGCAGATCGGCCTGGGGCGCGCGGCGTGCTCCTGGGGCCGCGGCGCGCGCCCGCTGGGGCCCAGTCGCCGTCGGCGCGCGCGCCTTCGCACCAAGGAGAAGTGGAAGTCTGGCTGGGAGGGGAGGTCGCGCTGATCTCCAGTTTTGAGAAGAACCAAACAAGAGCCCATAAGCATAAACTTGCGGCGCTCCGCGCGGATTTCGTGGATCCTCGCCGGGGCCCCCTTGGCGGCGCCTCCGGCGCCGCCCCTGGCGCGCCCCGCGAGCCGGGGAGGGGGGTCTGGCGCGGGCCCAGGAAATCCGCGCAGAGCGCCGATTGTTTATGTTCCTGGCGTTTTTTCCTATTTGAGTCAAACCGTTGACAGGAACATGACATGTGGGAGTATTGACTTCATGTGGATCCCAGGGTGGCAGGGCGCGGCGGTTGTCCAAGGGCGCCCCGGCCTCGGCGCTGACTCTTGGTCCGCGCGAGTTGGGCTCGAGGCCATTCTGATTCAGCTCCCCCGCCCGAGGCACCCTGCTAAATTAGTGAATGCATTCCCCCACATTGGGCGTTGTTGCCGCGCCGCCCCTTCCGGGATCAACCCCGTGTCTAGGCCGACCAAGCTAACCTTGCGCAGATCGGTCTGGGGCGCGCGGCGCGCCATTGGGGCCGCGGCGCGTGCCTAGGGCCCATTCGCCGTCTGCAAGTGCATCTTCGCAAATTGCCCGGGCGACGCACCCAACCCCTGCGCAATGCGGGGCACGAGTAGCTTGGGACACGTTATACAGAAGTGATGGCATGACATGGGCGCACATAGTTCTGCGAGCGGCATTCGCGAGGCACGCCGCCCCCCAGGGACGGCGAGGTCCCGCTCAGATCGGCGCGGTGCCTCGCTCCGGTGGACCCACCAGCAGCCCTCGAAAGCGGCGACAGATTCGCAGATCGCAGCCCCCAGGGACGGCGAGGTGTCGCTCAGATCCGCGCGGTGACTCGGTCCGCTGGACCCACAAGCAGCCCTCGAAAGCGGCGACAGTTTCGCAGATCGCAGTCCCTTCAGGGACGGCGAGGTCTCGCTCAGATCCGCGCGGTGCCTCGCCCCGCTGGACCCACCAGCAGCCTTCGAAACTGGCGACAGTTTCGCAGGTCGCAGCCCCCTAGGGACGGCGACGTGTCCTCGAAAGTGGCAGCAGTATCGCAGATCGCAGCCCCCCAGGGACGGCGAGGTCTCGCTCAGATCTGCGCGAGGTGCCTCGTTCCGGTGGACCCACCGGCAGTCCTCGAAGGTGGCGACAGTTTCGCAGATCGCAGCCCCCCCAAGGACGGCGAGGTCTCGCTCAGATCCGCGCGGTGCCTCGCGCTGCTGGACCCACCAGCAGCCCTCGAAAGTGGTGGCAGTTTCGCAGATCGCAGCCCCCCAGGGACGGCGAGGTGTCGCTCAGATCCGCGCGGTGCCTCGCTCCGGTGGACCCACCAGCAGCCCTCGAAAGTGGCGACAGTTTCGCACATCGCAGCCCCAATGAAAGGCGAGGTCTCGCTCAGATCCGCGATGTGCCTCACTCCGCTGGACCCACCAGAAGCCCTCGCAGTGGCGACAGTTTCGCAGATCGCAGCCCCCCAGGGACGGCGAGGTTTCGCTCAGATCCGCGCGGTGCCTCGTTCCGCTGGACCCACCAGCAGCCCTCGCAGTGGCGATAGTTTCGCAGATCGCAGCCCCCCAGGGACGGCGAGGTCTCGCTCAGATCCGCGCGGTGCTTCGCTCCGCTGGACCCACCAGCAGCCGTCGAACGTGGCGACAGTTTCGCAGATCGCAGCCCCCCCCCCCAGTGACGGCGAGGTCGGAGACAGACGCCGCAGGCAAGATGCATACACAAGAGGTGCGCACAAGGCGAGAGGAGACAAAAGGGAGGCGGGAGGCGGGAGGCGTGAGGAGAAAGAGAAGGATACGTGGAGACCGCAGTGCTCTATTCAAAACGAATACCCGACCAAGGAGGGTTGGGAAAAATCGCAGTCTGGCTGGGAGGGAGGGTCGCACTGATCCTCAGTCAAGTTGTTGAATGTCCTTCGGCCAATCTTGCCACGGTGCCTGGGTTGCGGGTCATAGGCATCTAGGATGTTCGGTGGGGTGTCGCGGGAGGCCTGTTTTGGGGCCTCGTGGTGGCCGTTTTTGGGCCTCTTGGGGCATCTTGGGGGCCTCTTGGGGGTCTCTTGGGGCATCATTAGGGGCATCTTGGGGCCTCCTGGGGGGTCCTTGGGGCGGAAGACTCGGATTGATCCGTTCCTGTTCCCCCTCTTGGGCCCTTCTTGGGGCTTGGACTTGGAGTCCTCTTGGGGACCTCTTTGGCCGTCTTGGGGTAGTCTTGGGGACCTCCTGGGCCGTCTTGGAGCGTCGGAAGCTCGACAAATCGAGGGCCCGAAGACACCGACAGACGTAAGGATCATCGATGATGTTGACCTATCGGTGCCCGCTTGGGAAGGCTCTTCGGGCTCTCTTGGCGCGCATCGGGAGCTTCTTGGGCCGTCTTGGAGCCATCCCCGAAAAGTCGCGCGACGAGCCGCGACGGAGCCTCGGAGGCCCGCGCCGAGCCTGGGAAAGCGTTGGCGATTTCGGGCCCGGGCCCCGCCAAGGAGCTGCAGGAGTGGGAGCTGAGGCTCCAGGGGAGCGAGCAAGGGATCTCTGAGGGCACTCCGGCTCGTGCTTCAGGGGCACCGTGGCGGATCGATGAGAGTGCCGATCTATATGCTGCTCTGATCTGTGTGATCCTCTATGTATATTTGTATGTAATAGATGTATGTATGTATATATATACACATTTGTATATGTTTGGGTGAGCCAGGGATGCCCATATGTATCCATGCCCACGAATCTTTGGGGCCCCGGGACATCGATCCCGCAAGCGATGGATATAGATAATCCCCCGCCTCGCAGGAGGCGGCCGGGGCAGAAGGTGCCGCGGCAGCAGAGGCTGAGGCGCGGCCCGGGCGCCCTGCCGCCGCGCGCAAGCGGCCCGCGGCGGCAAGCGCCACCGACGGGGCAGCAGCTGTCGATGGTGTGGCGGCTGCAGCGGACGAGAGATTGGAGGGCGAGCCAGAGGATGCCGTGGTGTTCAAGGTGCTGAAAGCGTTGAACCTGGGCTTGGCTGTGAAGGTCGGTCCTGGGCGCCGTGAGACACCGAGGGTGGGCAGCCGGTCGAGTATGTTCTTGGCGCTTCGCGCATCCCCACCATCCTGTCCAGGAAGGATGTCCAGGCGAGTTTCGTTGACCAGGCAGGGAAAAGCTCGACAAGTCAGGTCGGCTTCTCCCTCTTGGGGCCGTCTTGGGGACCTCGTGTGTCCATTCGGGGTTGCCTTACGGAGCAATTCCCAAACTGGGTACAGATTATTCGAATGGACGTGAGGACGCTCAATTCAGTACCTTCTGGCACGGTGGCGGATTACGACAACAAATTGAAATAGGCCATTCCAATGTTTTCTCAACTGCCCCAATTACCACATTACGATAGGGTGTGTGGCAGTTGGGGGAGTTGAGAAGCGTTAAGGACAGTCAGTAGTTCAACCGTCGAGTAATCCATAGATGTTACGGTAGAGGGAAACAATTGAGGGGCCCTCTTCCTCCCTCGAAATTCAAAGTTGGTACGCACGGAGAAGACTGCGGTCGAAGTGCAACTCATCAGAGCCACCGCCAATTTTGATCATTTGGGGGAGGAGGGGGCTTTGACGGATGAGTACAGCATGAATGTTCACTACTTTTCCCGGGCCTGTATCATGCGCGTTCACTTCATACGGCAATCGAAAGGGCAGTTGGATACTTGGGATACCTCAGCGCGGGCCTCTGAAGAGGTCTCTGGCTCGGACGCTTCCAGACGCTTGCAATAGGCCGAACAGGTCAACCACTTGTTTGTCTGTCGCGGCGCTGGCCACCGCGCGGCGCGGTCGAATCGGAGCTCACGTGACTCGGGCCGGACGAAAGGGGGGGATTGGGAAAGGGGGGGGTACGAAATTTGCTGCATGCAGCTGGTTTCGGCCCCACCGAGGGGCCCATTCCTCGATACATCGTCGCCTCCGGCGCCGGGAGGCGCCGGAAAAATCAGCTACGTGAGCTGATTCTCAAACCCCCCCTTTGCTATCCCCCCCTTTCGCCCGACCCGAGTGACGGAGGCCAGCGCCAACGGGGGTCAGCCAATCCCCCGGACCGACCAAGCGTTGGGAGCTGCGCAGGACCGAGTCCCCCTCTTCCCGCCCTCCGCTGGCCTGGGCTTGGGAGCTACTAAGCTTAAGTCGGGTGCGTCCCCCTACAGGGGGATTTTCGACGAAAAATAAAAAAGACCCCAAACATGCACCAAAAAGGTCAAAAAATACACCAAAAATAGTCCCCAGACTATTTTTGGATTTTTTTTTGATTCATTTTGGGGTATTTGTTATTTTTCGTCGAAAATCCCCTTGTAGGGGGACAGGCCCGACTTAATACTAAGCGGCCGGCCGGGCTTTGCGGCAGGGCCGTGGCCGACGCAGCTTCTGGGAATGGCCCAAGTCAGTGCGTGCCCGATCGAAGCCCAGGAAGGGTCGCTGCAAGGCGAGCTGGCACGAGAGACAGGTCGAACAGACGCATCACTCCCTCCATTTCCCACAGGGTCACAAAACAACGAACGGCGACCGTTTTTGGATCACAGTCATCTGTTTTGTATGAATGAAGCCGCGGCGCCCGTCGCTAAACGCAGGTCTGCATGTTTCAATTGAGAGTTTGGAATAAAATGCTCCATGGCTTTTGTCCAACGAGTTGCCTGTGGGTCCTGTCTCACAGGTAACGAGGAGGTGAGACGCATGACGCATCAACTAAGTAATCTTCTTACTCGATCCTCCAGGGTCGAGGGCAAAACTTAGCAGTCTGGGGGCGGGGGCTTTGATTTTTGTGGGCAGGTCGGCTCCGAGTACAGCTACGGGGATCTGCGCGGCCGCTGCAGGGGCACCGGGTCGAAGATCGCCAGGCTGGTGGCGTTCACGAGTGACGCGTCAACCCTGCAGCGGCTCTGACCCCTCCTCGAATGAAAAGCAGTCGAGCTGAAGGGATATGATGAGGAGTACGAGGACGAGGAGGACGAGGAAGGAGGAGGCGGACGGAGAAGGACGAAGGAGGAGGTGGAGCGTCAGGAGGCTTCCCCATGATACGCGATGGCTGCCATCTCCGAAAAGCTCTCTCCTGCTCCACTCCCCTTCCTGCTTCTCCTGCTTCCCCTGTCGACCAAAGAACAAGCGACACCACCCCACCTACGGCCCTCCATGTTGACGGTCCATCGGGGGCTGTAGCGCATACCACGCAAAACCCACACCAGATTTGCTGACATACGCTAAGCCCCGTGGGACCGTGGGTGGGGTGGTGTCGTTTGTTTTCTAATCCATCCTGCTCCTTCCTGCCCCCTCCGTCCTCCTCCCATCCTCCTCAGATCTCATCCTTCCTCCTCCTCCTGCTTCCTCCGCGCCGCCTGCTGCTCCTCCGTCCGGGAGGGCCTCCACCTCACTCCGCCCCTCTCATCATCCCAGGGGGACCTCATCTTTATCCAGGGGGACCTCCTCCTCCTCCTCACCCTCCTCCTCCTCCTCCTCCTCCTCCTCCTCCTCCTCATCATCAGCATCATCATCATCATCATCATCATGATCATCATCATCATCATCAGCATCAGCAGCAGCATCAGCATCAGCATCAGCATCAGCATCAGCATCATCATCATAATCATAATCATCATCATCATCATCATCATCATCATCATCATCATCATCATCATCATCATCATCAGCAGCATCAGCATCAGCATCAGCATCAGCATCAGCATCATCATCAGCATCATCGTCCAGAGGGACCTCCTCATCCTCCTCCTCATCTTCCTCGTACTCCTGCTCCTCCTCCTCCTCCTCCTCCTCCTCCTCCTCCTCCTCCTCCTCCTCCTCCTCCTCCTCCTCTCCTCCACGCCCCCCTCTTGCAGCCAGTGTCACTCCGCCTCCTCCTCTCCTCCTCCTCCTCCTCCCTCCTCCTCCTCCTCCTCTTCCGTCTCCCTCCTCATCCCCGCTCCTTCCTGCTCCTCAGTCTCAATCCCGCTCCTCCCGCCTCCTCCACCCTCCCCTCATCTGTCCCCCCCCCCTTTTCCTCGTCCTGCTTTTTCCCTCCTTCATCCCCCCACCCTCCGCCCCCTCTTCAACCGCGCGCGGGAGCGCGCGGGCGCGCGCGCGCGAAGGGGAGGGGGGTGGGGCTGGAGGCTGAGAGGCCCAGTGCAGTCACGATTCCCGACCTTCCTGCTCGACCTCCGCACTTCCCTCTGCCCCGCCTCTCGCCTCGGCTCCACGGCGCGCCGGCGCGGGCAGTTCGCGCGGGTCAACCCCGCCGAGACCGTCGGGGAGCTGAAGGCCCTGCGCCGCACGCTGCGTGCGGTGCTGCTCGCCTGGGGCGCTTTTGGGCCCACTGCCCAGGTTTAGGGAAGGGGAAGGAGGAGGAGAAGGAGGAGGAGGAGAAGGGAAGGAGGAGGAGGAGGAGGAGGAGGAGAAGAAGGAGGAGAAGGGAAGGAGGAGGAGGAGGAGGAGGAAGAGGAGGAGGAGGAGGAGGAGGGGGGGAGGACTTGGAGGGGAAGGAGGAGGAGGAGGAGGAGGAGGAGGACGAGGAGGAGGAGGAGGAGGAGGAGGAGGAGGAGGGGAGGAGGAGGAGGAGGAGGAGGAGGAGGAGGAGGAGGAGAGGTGACAGCAGCAGGAGCAGCAGCAGCAGCAGCAGCAGCAGCAGCAGCAGGAGTCAGAGAGTGCTGACGCAGAGGAGGAGAAGGAAGATGATGAGGATGAGGCGGATGAGGAGGAGGAAGAGGAGGAGGAGGAGGAGGAGGAGCAGGAGGAGAGCATATCCTCCTTCTCCCCCTCCTCATCGACGTATCTGGACCTTTTGTTTTTGTTGCTGATATCCGCATCGCCGGCGACCCCCTGAGCGGTGCTGCCGGGCTTGCCTGGCCTTTGTTTGATCCCCCCCAGGGCCGACCGGCCCTGGGGGGAGGCAGCACCCACCAGGACCTCGTGCCACCGGGAACCAGGAGGAGCACATTCTCAGTGCTCCTGCGGGCTTTGCATCACTCTTATCACGGCCTCTATCCTGACGATCGAGAACCTTTGCGGCAAGGGCGCCAAGGTGCTGGCGTGCTCCCACCTGTGATGTCCCAAGGACGGACCCTGAGAGAAGTTCTCGCTGAAGCCGTGGGCAAAGAGGACTGGGGAGTTGATGGAGAGGACATCGGGCGCGCCCCACATTGCAAGGCCAACAGCGAGGTGAAGGGGAGTGTGTCGACCAGGAGCGACGGCGACTTGCTGATCCTGGGGAGCACTCGGGTTCACAAGGGGGGGGGGACCAAGAGCAACCCTGATCTGGCGGAGCGCATGTCCAGCCTCGCGGACCTGCTCGTGAACGCACGTGCGGCACCGCGCACCGCGCGCACTCCTCCGCTGAGGGCGCGGCGCAGTTCCTGAGGTCGAGCGTCTCGGGCTTCCTGTTGAAGAAGGAGGTCAACAGCAGGGCGGCTTACGAGCGCACGGACGAGGCCGAGTGCGAGGCGGAGACCCAGCTCCGAATCCTGCGGCTCGGGTTCTTCGATCGCGCCGAGTTCGAGGTGTGCCTGGCCAGCTGCGCTAGTGGCGGGACCATGCCCCTGGCCATCCTCGGCCTGCCCCATCTACCTCTGTGGGCGCCAGGGGCCGCCGTCTGCTCCAGAGTGCTGTTCCTCACCGCGGTGTTCTCGCTGCCGTGCCTGGTCGCCGGCGTGGAGGACGATCCAGGAGACGTGCCCGGGCTGCGCGTATGGGCTGTTCCTTCTTGGCCGTTGTCCTCCTCCTCCTCCTCCTCCTCCTCCTCCTCCTCCTCCTCCTCCTCCTCCTCCTCCTCCCTCCTCCTCCTCTCCTCTCCTCCTCCTCCTCCTCCTCCTCCTCCTCCTCCTCCTCCTCCCCTCTCCTCCCCCTCCTCGGCGTGAGAGAGGCGCCCGGGCTGCGCGCATGAGCTGTTCCTTCTTGGCCGTCGGCCGCGGTGCCGTCCTCCGTGTTGGTCGGGCGGCGGCGCCAGGCCGTGCCCGACGCGCGGCGTGCCCGAAAGGGAGCCGGTGCCAGAGGACCTGGACGACAATGACGTACAAGATGGGGACGAGGATCGAAGAAGAAAAAACGTTGTAAGCGTAAACTTTTGGCGCTCCGCGCGGATCTCTTGGATCCGCGCTGGGCCCCCCTGGCGGCGCCTTCGGCGCCGCTGGATCCAAGAAATCCGCGCGGAGCGCCGCAAGTTTATGCTTCTGCAGTTTTTTTTGCTCTGATTCAAACGCACATGCCTGTGCTGGACGAGCTCGAGGTCCCGCGGGAGGCGCATGAGCGCCGGATGAAGAGCGGCGGCGCAGAGGTCGGCCCTGTGCTCAGCAGCGGAGCGGTGGTCTTGGTGGACGCGGAGTGGACGACGGATCCAGCGAGGTCGAGCAGCACTTTGGATCCGCGCCAGGCATTGCCGCCAGCTGCACTCATGCCCCACAGTTGATGGGCCCATGTGCAACCACCACTACCACATGAAAGAGGAGGAGGAGGAGGAGGAGGAGGAGGAGGAGGAGGACCTCCTCATCCTTCCTTTTCCCCCGTCCTAGATATGGTAGCGGTGGTGGAAAATGGGCCCATCAACAGTGGGTCAAAGCAACCACGCCTTCCTATCCAGAGCCGCTTCTGCATGACGCCTGCATCTAGCACTGCTGGCTACAGGCGGATCATCCGGACCCACGCGGGCACACCGTGCGCATCGTGGGTCGAGCCTTGCGGCTACTGCCCACCGACTTTTGAAATGCATTTCGTGGTCGTTGGTCGGTATTCGTGTTCTCTTGTTCAATTCACCAAAACTGTAGGGATCGCGATGGCGTTGCCCAGAGGCGTACATATCAACGGCAGGAGGGATCCGACTTTTCCCCGGAAAGGGCAGAGGCCCAGGGTTCTCTTTTAGTATGTAAACATAGTCCCCCGGTGCCTGCTTGAAGGAGGCCGGCGAATTTTTTCCCTGATAAATAACGAGGTCGAAGGAGGCCGGCGAATTTTTCCCTGATAAATAACGAGCCCGCGAATTAAAATTTGAGGATGTCTCGAGCGAAACGCTTGTTTTTGAGCGCCCGCGAATTAAAATTTGAGGATGTCTCGAGCGAAACGCTTGTTTTTCAGAAAATGGTGAGGATGTCTCGAGCGAAACGCTTGTTTTGTGTTATAGATTGTCCTCTCCTGGGGACCTGAATTCTGAGGACCACCTCCCAGCACGACCACCCCCCCAGCACGACCACCCCCCAGCACGACCACCCCCCAGCACGACCACACCCCAGCACGACCACTCCCCAGCACGACCACACCCCAGCACGACCCCACCCCAGCACGACCCCACCCTAGCACGACCACACCCCAGCACGATCACACCCCAGAACGACCACACCCCAGCACGACCCCACCCCACACGACACCCCAGCACGACCACACCCCAGCAGGACCCCACCCCAGCACGACCCCACCCCAGCAAGCAAGACCACACCCCAGCACGACCACACCCCAGCACGACCTCACCACAGCACGACCACACCCCAGCACGATCACGCCCCAGCACGACCACGCCCCAGCACGACCACTCCCCAGCCCCACCTCCCAGCACGACCACCCCCCCAGCACGACCACCCCCCAGCACGACCACCCCCCAGCACGACCACACCCCAGCACGACCACTCCCCAGCACGACCACACCCCAGCACGACCCCACCCCAGCACGACCCCACCCTAGCACGACCACACCCCAGCACGATCACACCCCAGAACGACCACACCCCAGCACGACCCCACCCAGCACGACCCCACCCCAGCACGACCACACCCCAGCACGACCACACCCCAGCAGGACCCCACCCCAGCACGACCCCACCCCAGCACGGCCCCACCCCAGCAAGACCACACCCCAGCACGACCACACTCCAGCACGACCTCACCACAGCACGACCACTCCCCAGCACGATCACGCCCCAGCACGACCACGCCCCAGCACGACCACTCCCCAGCACGACCACCTCCCAGCACGACCACCCCCCCAGCACGACCACCCCCCAGCACGACCACCCCCCCAGCACGACCACACCCCAGCACGACCACACCCCAGCACGACCACACCCAGTCGCACCCCCGTGGAATGTTTCGTGGGGTGTCTCGTGGAATGTTTCGTGGGGTGTCTCGTGGAATGTTTCGTGGGGTGTCTCGTGGAATGTTTCGCGGGGTGTCTCGTGGAACGTTTCGCGAGGTGTCTCGTGGAATGTTTCGCGAGGTGTCTCGTGGGATGTTTCGCGGGGTGTCTCGTGGGATGTTTTGTGAGATGTCGCCCAGTTGGGTATCGTGAAAACGTGACCATGCTGCGCATGTCTATATCCCTTTCCGGGTTCGTGGGTCCATCATGTTTGAAGGCGCTGTGACCGGCCACTTCGAAAGCGAAACATTGTTGCTTCAGGGATTTTCTATTCTAGGGCTTTTCTATTCTAACTCTGGTCTATACCAAGCCTGGAAATACCGAGCAACAATTCAATCGGGGCTGGTGTCATTGCGAAGCCCTCTGGGCGGCACTGGCGAAGGCATCTGTCAATGTGGTGGACCTTGGCGAATCCACCGGAGTGGAGACGTGATATTTTGGACAACGTGGCAACGCTGGATCACTCGTGACGACCTGTGCAGCGAGGCGTAGAGCCCCTCTTCGTGCCAGACGCACTCGAGGTACAGCTACGTAGCAGCAGGCTCACGAATGGCAAGGTGTTGAGCGTCCGAGGGCCGCTGAGCTCTGCCTCGCTGCGTTTTGTGAGAGGTTCACGGCCGCCGAGGCATTGGCCCACGGCAGATGAGATTGTCAGGAGGGAAAAAACGCAGACACGATGAATCGTCGATTCCCGGGAAAATAGGGGAAGCTAGGGGAAGTGTGTGGGGGGGGGAAGACGGAAACCCCGAAGATGTGGGAACATATGGGGGACCCTGGGATCTGTGTGCATTCATTTGTGTGTCCCAGGGCCCCTTCAGATTGGGGTGACGAGGAGGCCGGACAGGTGGCAGCCGTCCTCGCCTCGGGCGCCGCTCCGCAGCCGAAGGAGCTCAACATCTCGCGGTCTGCGGCAACCGCGCGGAGGACGAGGGCGCCGCTCGCCCCGAGAGGAGGCGAAGCGGGAGCCAGGCGCGTTGCCGAACTTCGAGGAGTTGCACCCCTGTTCTGCGAACCAGGTCGGGGGCGAGAACGCGGCGCGCCTGGCGGAGGCGATCTGGGAGCCAGGCGCGTTGCCGAACCTGCTGATCTTGGTCCTCTCCGATCGCCAGATCGGGGGCGAGGGCGCGGCGCGCTTCGCAGGGAGCCGGGCGCGTTGCCGAACCTGTTGATAGTGGACCTCTCCGATAGCCAGATCGGGGACGAGGGCGCGCGCGCGCGCGCGTTTCGCGGAGGCGATCCGGAAGCCAGGCGCGCTGCCGAACCTGCCTCGAGGCGAGCGCCTCGGGCGGGCCCTGTGCCGGCCGCGGCCGCAGGGAGGTGCCGCTTCTCGACGGGCTGTTCCTGGTCGTCGGAGAGGCGGTTTGACGCGGTGGGCGGGGTCCTGAAGGTCACCTGTCGGTCGCCTGCGGTCGGGCGATTCTTCTTGATTCTTGGCGGAGGTCTTGCTGTTGCGTGCCGACTGGGCCCGCAACCCACAGCAACTGCACGCGCCGTTCTGAAGCTTGCAGTTGCCAGCCCTGGTCAAAAAGAATAGTGGTAAGGCAACCTAAGTGCAAGCACTGTTCCGGGAGAAGCAGGAAGAGGCTTACCCATCCCATCCGTTGTTCAGATCAGCAGAAAGCCGTGCGGCATCAGGTGCCCCAAGGTAGCTCGACTGGCCGTTTGTCGACATCGTCCTGGCCAGATTCTCTGAGTATTTTCCCTCCTTCCCCTCTCCTCCTCCATCCTTCTTCCCTCCCCCTTCTCCTTCGCTTATTCCCACAGGGCCCGTCGCGGGTCACTGTTGCTCGCGCCGGGCACGTTGTCAGGCGCGCGGCCGTCCTCAGGGGCCCGCCGCTTGGGGCTGCTAGCTTTGTGAACTTGCTGCCGCTGCGTGGGAGTCGGCGAATTCCAGCGACTTCTCCTCTCCCTACCCCTCCCTCCTCCAACCCCCCCTCCCTCTCCTTCCTCCCTCCTCCATCCTCGAGCGAGCGACGAGGGAAGGGGCGAGGGTGAGGACGACCAGCCCACGGACCAGGAGAGCGGAGCCGCCGGAACGAACGGGTGCGCGCGGCCCCTGAGCCGTTACACGGGCAGGTCCCTGGGTCTGATCCCTTCCGAAGGGGGGGTGTCCCTCCCCATCCGCTCGGACCTGCCCCAGGGGGGGTCTGCCAATGGGGGGCGCCCGAGAGCCCAGTCGGCCATGCGTACGAGTGGCTTTTCGCCGGAGTGATTCTTGGTGCGGGTGCAGTGGGGTCTCCAGACGGCTGAATGCGATGCGATAGCAGCGTCTCGCGCGCTCGGGTTTGGCCTCCCGGCGGCCCCCGAAAGTCGCGCAGCTGAACTCACTTTTGCCCAGGGACGCTCTGACGTGTAGCCGACGAGAGCCCGGGCCAATCCTCCGCGATTTTAGGCTCATCCCCCGTCCTCCTCCTCCTCCTTCTCCTCCTGCTCTTGCTCTTTTAGGCTCCCCCCCGTCCTCATCCCTGCCCCTGCTCTTCGCATGTCATCAGCATCATCACCAACATCATCATCAGCAGCAGCATCATCAGCATCATCATACAGATACTCAACATCATAAGTATCATCATACTCAACATCAGCATCAGCATCGTCATCACCAGCATCCTCATCATCATCCTCATTATCATCACCAGCATCATCATCATACTCATCATCATCATCATCATCATCATCATCATCATCATCGTCATCATCATCATCATCATCAACAGCATCATCACATCACCATCACCATCACTATCACCATTACGATCATCATCATCAGCAGCATCACCATCACCATCACCATCACCATCACTATCGCCATTATCAGCAGCATCATCATCGTCATCTTCTTCGTCATCCTCATCACCTTTATGATCCTCGTCATCGTCATCATCATCATCATCATCATCATCACCACTATCATCAGCATCAGCAACACCATCAGCAGCATCAGCATCAGCATCACCATCATCATCAGCATCATCATCACCGCCATCGACAATCATCATCACCATCAGCATCATCATCACCATCAGCTTCATCACCATCATCCTCATCATCATCAGCAGCATCATCATCTGCATCATGAACAGGATGTTTCGAGTTGCCAGGTGGAGGGTGGAGTGCCCCGAGTCCGTAGGATGGCGAGTCCAGGCAATGCGGACCTGAAGCGCGCGAAGATTTCTGAAACTCTGGCGGGCACCCAACAGGCACATGGTTATGCGGAGCCCCTTTTTCCAGTAGAGATGAGGAGAGGCCGTTGGCAGGTGCAGGGTGGAGCCCCACGGTCCTCCCCCGTTGGTTTTCTGCACTGTGGAGCGGTGCCGACAGAGGTGCCGCTTTGCGGTTTATGGGTGCACCGCGGCAGCAACAGAGCTAGGTTTTGCGGTGAGTCGCGATGGTGCTTGGCCGCAAATCGCAAATTGACGCTCAGGTGTAGCCCGATCCTAGCGGTTCTCACTGGATGGGCAACTCTTTTGGCCCCCATATGGGTCTTGATCTGATCGTCAGAACCAGCACCATCATCATCATCATCATCATCATCATCATCATCATCATCATCATCATCATCATCATCATCATCATCATCATCATCATCACCACCATCACCACCATCACCGCCATTCTGGCTCGGGCATCTACCCGTCCCCGTGACTTCCCTCCCTGCTCTCCCCCCCCTCCCCGCGTGTGCCATGGTCGTCGCTTCGCGTCTGGCATGGATTCGGCCGCAGGTCCTGCAGGGCGCCATCGTTCACTCCTCTGCGGACTACGCGGCCATGCAGGGGCGCTTCAAGGTGAAGCTGACCATCGACACGAGCATGCAGGTGTCGCCGTTCGCTTAGCTCGCAACCCTTGGTCTGGTAGATCTTCTTCGTCAACTGGTTGGCACTCATCTGACAGTGGATCGCACGACGCCCCTCTGTGGTTATCTTCGCGGCCTGTGCCTCAGCTGCCTGGTCCTCCTGCTGAGGATGACGATGACGATAACGGAGCTGGAGGGGCTGACCCTGGTGGGGGAGGTGGGTACAGCCATGGGTGACGTGATGAGCCTGACAAGCCTGACCCGTGGCATGGACTAGGCGGTAGTGACCCTTAGGGTGAAGGCGGCGCTGACGTATGGCTGTTCTTGGGCGGATCTAAATAGCCTCGTCGATGCGAAGATGGTGGCGGCCCAGCCCCTCGCTTGCCTGGCGTTCCTCGTCTTCCCGAGTTTGCTTGGAACCGAGATGCACCCGGGTTCAAGCTGCCGCCCAGTGGTGACGTGGATGTCCTTCTCCAGGAGCTTGTCCCTGGAGTGCTGCGCGGTGGTGCGGGTTCTCTTCTGTGCTCCGGAGTGTTACCTGGTGGTTTTAATATATCCGGCACCGTATCTCCTCGTGATGTGAATGCTGGTGGAGATTTACTTGGAGGTGCAGACCTTCCTGGTGAAGAACTCCTTGGAGTGCTACCTGGTGGTGCGGATATTCGGGGTTTGTCGGTTCCTGGGGGCGGGGGGGCTCACGGAGTGCTGCCTGGAGGAGTGGTTCCTTCGGGCGCAGTGCACCATGGAGTGCTATTTGGTGGTGCGGATCTTCCTGGTGCAGCTCGCCCTGGCGGGGGGAGTGGCTGCGGCGGTCTACCTGGCGGTGCGGATCTTCATGGTGAGCCTCGCCCTGGGGCAGCGTTCGTTGGCGTATTACCTGGCGGTGCGGATCTTCAGCGTGAAGTGTTTCCTGACGGAGAGGCCGTTTGTAGAGTGCTACCTGGAGGTGCGGATCTTCCTGGAGGAGGGTTCCCAGGAGGGCTACATGGCGGTGCGGATATTATTGGTGAAGTTCTTCCTGGATGAGTGGAGGTTTGTGGAGTGCTGCGTGGCTGTGCGGATCTTCATAGGTGAAGTGCCAGCTGGTGCTCCCAACGCCTGAGGTGGTCTTTCGGATGGTCTTCCTTTCGGCCGTGATCATGTGCGTGCTGGTGCTGGAGGGCCTGCCGTCGCGAGGTGCATCCCTGGGCTGGCGGAGCCACTCGCGCTGCTTGGGTCCCATCACCGTGACGTCGGTAACTAAGGCGCAAGTGACATTGTCGCGCCTGTTGGGGCGACGGCGAAGAAGCGGAGAAAGGAAAAGAAATCCACGCCTTCGGCTAATCATGAGCTTTCTGCTGCTGATGGTGATGGGGTTTTATACGAAGTCGGTTCCCCTACGTCTTTCGATAGTAATATTGCAGCTGCGGACCTGAGAATTTCATAGGCAGACGCGGCATAACCCACTACACGTTACAAAAATATTGCTCCTCAAAACGAATGGTCAAATCTCTCACAATCTCCTCCTCCTCCTCCCTCCCTCCCTCCCTCCCTCCCTCTCTCCCTCCCTCCCTCCCTCCCTCCCACCCTTCGTCCTCCTCGTCGGCGGGTGTTCGGCGGCTTCGACTCCGACGTGAGGCCTCGGACCCGCTCTTCTCGTGTCGTTTTGCCTTCGCAAGGTCGCACCAGGCATTGCCAGTGCCGCGCAATTCGAGAATCCACAATTCTGGTGCGTGCAAGGTGGTTAAACCGTGGGACGACGCCCGGAGGGGCGGTGCGAGCACGGCCGGTGCGGGTCCGAGCTCTTCGCCAAAGCCGTCGACGCACAGGCCCAGCGCGAAGCCGCCGCCGTGAACGAGGGCGAGGACATCAACCCACAGGTCTACATGCCCGCCTGGGCCCACCAGTGGAGCAGGGTATGCGTTCCGTGCGAGGCGGTCGAGACGCGCGAGTGGTGTCGGCAGAGCCCCGTCACGACGCTGGGGGAGCTCTTCTGGGACTTGGGCCGGACGCACACGGCCAAGGCCATCTACGCCTTCTACAGGACGCTCCGGCTGGTCGCGTTGAAGAGGGACAAGAACAGTTCCACCAAGGCGAGCAGCGCGCCAGGCTTTGCCAGCGCATCTCGGCCAGCCGGGTCGGCAGCTGCTTTCGGTTTCACAGGGTCCGACCTCCAGGCGCCCCGCATCCGCGCAGATTACTCGTGCCCGGCGACCAACCGCGAGGTGCTCGTGGAGGACTACATAGAGGCGGTGGCTCCAAGACCAAGCAAGAGTTGCTGGACGAGGCTGTGAAGTGCGTGACGTTGGTGTTGCTTCGGGACATGCGCCCGCCGTGGCTGGATCACGTGTTCCCCCAGGCCTTGCCAGGGGATGGCTTGTTGTCCAAGTTCACCAGACCGTCTTTCCTCTACTGGGACGCCAGCTTCCTCGACATGCTTTTCGGCACCGCTCTGGGAAGCGATCTCAACGACCAAGCGGTCAGCGTCGACAACCAGCTGGCGGGTGTCATCGCGCGCCCCCTGTATAAGTGCACGCAGATCGTCGACGCCAGCACCGGAGCAGCGTGCATGAACGTCGCGTCGATGTCAAGGCTTTTGCGGGACACCGCGGGTCGGGGCCACTACACGTGCAAGGAGTGTGCTGAGAGGAAACAGGGCGCCGATGAGACGCCGGGCTTTCCCGGTGTTGCCCTTCGCGCCCTGTGCTTGTACCCCGCGGTGTTCGGGCCGGATGGCGAGAGCCCACGCCGCTTCGCGCGATGGCGCCCCATCGCGTGTTCGCGCACGCGCTTCCGGAGAATTGGGGGTGGGGCGTCGAGCGAGTCCAGCGCCACGTGGTGACCCAGGCGAACCCCGCGATATCCACGGCCACGCCGACATGGCACACTTACAACGCGGAGGAGAGCGAGGCCATTTGGATCGCATCCAGTGCGTACAAGGCCACGCCGCCGAGCAAGACGTGAATGGAAGGGGGGCACTGGCTGCGCCAGGCTTTGCCAGCGCTTGCAGGCTCCTGCATCATGAAGGATATAGTTTTTCCCGGAAAGGGCGTGGGCCCAGGGTTCTCTTTTAGTAGGTAAACCTGTCCCCCGGTGCCAACTTGAGGGAGGCCGGCGAATTTTTTCCCTGATAAATAACGAGGTCGAAGGAGGCCGGCGAATTAAAATTTGAGGATGTCTCGAACGAAACGCTTGTCCCCGGAAAGGGCAGAGGCCCAGGGTTCTCTTTTAGTATGTAAACATGTCCCCCGGTGCCTGCTTGAAGGAGGCCGGCGAATTTTTTCCCTGATAAATAACGAGGTCGAAGGAGGCCGGCGAATTTTTCCCTGATAAATAACGAGCCCGCGAATTAAAATTTGAGGATGTCTCGAGCGAAACGCTTGTTTTTGAGCGCCCGCGAATTAAAATTTGAGGATGTCTCGAGCGAAACGCTTGTTTTTCAGAATTTGTCGAGGATGTCTCGAGCGAAACGCTTGTTTTTGAGAATTTGTTTTTTCTACCCCCTAGCACGACACCCCAGCACGACCACACCCCAGCAGGCACGACCACACCCCAGCACGACCACACCCAGCACGACCCCCCCCAGCACGACCACACCCCCCACCCACGACCACACCCCAGCACGACCACACCCCAGCACGACCACACCCCAGCACGCACGACCCCACACCCCAGCGACGACCTAGCACGACCACACCCCAGCACGACCACACCCCAGCACGACCACACCCCAGCACGACCCCACCCCAGCACGACCCCACCCAGCACGACCACCCCCCAGCACGACCACACCCCAGCAAGACCACACCCCAGCACGACCACACCCCAGCACGACCTCACCACAGCACGACCACACCCCAGCTTCCAGCACGACCACGCCCCAGCACGACCACGCCCCAGCACGACCACGCCCCAGCACGACCACCCCCCAGCACGACCACCCCCCTAGCACGACCACCCCCCAGCACGACCACCCCCAGCACGACCACACCCCAGCACGACCACACCCCAACACGACCATACTCCAGCACGACCACACCCCAGCACGACCACACCCAGTCGCACCCCCGTGGAATGTTTCGTGGGGTGTCTGGTTGAGTGGTTGCCTGTTCGTGGGGTGTCTCGTGGAATGTTTCACGGGGTGTCTCGTGGAATGTTTCGTGAGGTGTCTCGTGGGTTGTTTCGTGAGGTGTCTCCTGGGATGTTTCGCGGGGTGTCTCGTGGGATGTTTCGTGAGGTGTCGCCCAGTTGGATATCGTGAAAACGTGACCATGCTGCACATGTCTATATCCCTTTCCGGGTTCGTGGGTCCATCATGTTTTTTTGAAATCCCGATCGATAATCACAGGGTGCGGGCCACTTTTTCGTGTGTTGAGGATGTCTCGAGCGAAACGCTTGCTCCGCAGAGTTTGCCGAGGATGTCTCGAGCGAAACGCTTGTTTTGCAGAGCCGACCGCGACGCGGAAAAGCGCCCCGCGCGAAGGAATTTCGATGATGTCTCGACTAATTCGTTTGTTTTTGTACGATTTCCTGGAATTTTGGCAGGATGTCTCGAGCGAAATGCACGACCCCACCCTAGCACGACCATACCCCAGCACGACCACACCCCAGCACGACCAGACCCCAGCACGACCCCACCCCAGCACGACCCCACCCCAGCACGACCATACCCCAGCACGACCACACCCCAGCACGACCCGACCCCAGCACGACCCTACCCCAGCAAGACCACACCCCAGCACGACCATCACCACAGCACGACCACACCCCAGCACGACCACGCCCCAGCACGACCACGCCCCAGCACGACCACGCCCCAGCACGACCACGCCCCAGCACGACCACCCCCCAGCACGACCACCCCCCCAGCACGACCACCCCCCAGCACGACCACCCCCCAGCACGACCACACCCCAGCACGACCACTCCCCAGCACGACCACACCCCAGCACGACCACACCCCAGCACGACCACACCAGTCGCACCCCCGTGGAATGTTTCGTGGCGTGTCTGGTTGAGTGGTTGCCTGTTCGTGGGGTGTCTCGTGGAATGTTTCACGGGGTGTCTCGTGGAATGTTTCGTGAGGTGTCTCGTGGAATGTTTCGTGAGGTGTCTCGTGGGATGTTTCGCGGGGTGTCTCGTGGGATGTTTCGTGAGATGTCGCCCAGTTGGGTATCGTGAAAACGTGACCATGCTGCACATGTCTTTATCCCTTTCCGGGTTCGTGGGTCCATCATGTTCCCGGAAAGGGCGCCGGCCCAGGGTTCTCTTTTAGTTGGTAAACCTAATCCCCCGGTGCCAACTTGAAGGAGGCCGGCGAATTTTTTCCCTGATAAATATCGAGGTCGAAGGAGGCCGGCGAATTAAAATTTGAGGATGTCTCGAGCGAAACGCTTGTTTTTGAAATCCCGATCGATAAATCACAGGGTGCGGGCCACTTTTTCGTGTGTTGAGGATGTCTCGAGCGAAACGCTTGCTCCGCAGAGTTTGCCGAGGATGTCTCGAGCGAAACGCTTGTTTTGCAGAGCCGACCGCGACGCGGAAAAGCGCCCCGCGCGAAGGAATTTCGATGATGTCTCGACTAATTTGTTTGTTTTTGTACGATTTCCTGGAATTTTGGCAGGATGTCTCGAGCGAAATGCACGACCCCACCCTAGCACGACCATACCCCAGCACGACCACACCCCAGCACGACCAGACCCCAGCACGACCCCACCCCAGCACGACCCCACCCCAGCACGACCATACCCCAGCACGACCACACCCCAGCACGACCCGACCCCAGCACGACCCTACCCCAGCAAGACCACACCCCAGCACGACCACACCCCAGCACGACCTCACCACAGCACGACCACGCCCCAGCCACGCACGACCACGCCCCAGCACGACCACGCCCCAGCACGACCACGCCCCAGCACGACCACGCCCCAGCACGACCACGCCCCAGCACGACCACCCCCCACGACCACCCCCCAGCACGACCACCCCCCAGCACGACCACCCCCCAGCACGACCACCCCCAGCACGACCACACCCCAGCACGACCACTCCCCAGCACGACCACACCCCAGCACGACCACACCCCAGCACGACCACACCCCAGCACGACCACACCCCAGCACGACCCCACCCCAGCACGACCCCACCCCAGCACGACCACGCCCCAGCATGACCACACCCCAGCACGACCACACCCCAGCACGACCACTCCCCAGCACGACCCCACCCCAGCACGACCCCACCCTAGCACGACCACACCCCAGCACGACCACACCCCAGCACGACCCCACCCCAGCACGATCACACCCCAGCACGACCCCACCCCAGCAAGACCACACCCCAGCACGACCGCACCCCAGCACGACCTTACCACAGCACGACCACACCCCAGCACGACCACGCCCCAGCACGACCACGCCCCAGCACGACCACGCCCCAGCACGACCACGCCCCAGCACGACCACGCCCCAGCACGACCCCCCAGCACGACCACCCCCCCAGCACGACCACCCCCCAGCACGACCACCCCCCAGCACGACCACACCCCAGCACGACCACTCCCCAGCACGACCACACCGCCTTGGTTGAGTGGTTGCCTGTCGTCGTGGAATGTTTCGTGGGGTGTCTCGTGGAATGTTTCGCGGGGTGTCTCGTGAAATGTTTCGTGAGGTGTCTCGTGGAATGTTTCGTGAGGTGTCTCGTGGGCTGTTTCGTGAGGTGTCTCGTGGGATGTTTCGTGAGGTGTTGCCCAGTTGGGTATCATGAAAACGTGTCCATGCTCCACATGTCTATATCCCTTTCCGGGTTCGTGGGTCCATCATGTTGATTTCGCGTAGGCTGCGCCAGGCTTTGCCAGCGCTTGCCAGGCTGTGCGTAGGCTGCGCGTGGGCTTCGCTAGCGACCCCTGGAGTTGGTCTGTCTACATAAAAAGGAATACGCCGACAGGGCGCCGGCGCGGGACTCCGGGAGCGGCCCCGGTTCCGTTTTGAGATTGGCGCCGGGGTTAGGCGGAGGTTTCCTGGACCTCGGAGGCCCTACTCGCCGCCGCGGCTGGAAGCGAATCGAAAAACTGGTGCGTCTGGGCCCGTGGAGTTGGGCCGTCTACATCAAAAAAGATACGCCGAGTGGACGCCGGCGCGGGCTCCTGGGAGAGGTCCCGGTCCCGTTTTGAGGTTGGCGCCGAGGTTAGGTCGAGGTTTCCTGGCCTTCGGAGGCCCTGCTCGCCGCTGCGGCTGGAAGCGAATCGAAAAACTGGTGCGTCTCGGCCCCTGGAGGTGGGCCGTCTACATAAAAAGGGATACGCCGACAGGACGCCGGCGCGGGCCCCTGGGAGAGGTCTCGGTCCCGTTTTGAGGTTGGCGCCGAGGTTAGGTCGAGGTTTCCTGGCCCTCGGAGGACCTGCTCGCCGCCGCGGCTGGAAGCGAGTCGAAAAAATGGTGCGTCTGAATTGGTGCGTCTGGACCCCTGGAGTCGATCTGTGTACATACAAAGGGATACGCCGACAGGACGCCGGCGCGGGCCCCTGGGAGAGGCCTCGGGTCCGTTTTGAGATTGGCGCCGAGGTTAGGTCGAGGTTTCCTGGCCCTCGGAGGCCCTGCTCGCAGCCGCGGCTGGAAGCGAATCGAAAAACTGGTGCGTCTGGACCCCTGGAGTTGGTCTGTCTACATAAAAAGGAATACGCCGACAGGACGCCAGCGCGGGACCCTGGGAGGGGCCCCGGTCCCGTTTTGAGGTCGGCTCCGAGGTTAGGCGATGGTTTTCTGGCCCTCGGAGGCCCTGCTCGCCGCCGCGGCTGGAAGCGAATCGAAAAACTGATGCGTCTGGGCCTCTGGAGGTGGGCCGTCTACATAAAAAGGGATACGCCGACAGGACGCCGGCGCGGGCCCCTGGGAGGGGCCCCGGCCCCGTTTTGAGGTCGGCGCCGAGGTTTCCTGGCCCTCGGAGGCCCTGCTCGCCGCCGCGGCTGGAAGCGAATCGAAAAACTGATGCGTCTGGGCCCCTGGAGTTGGTCCGGGACGCCGCCGCCGTCGCTGTCGCAGCAGTTCTCATCGATTGATTTGCAGCATTTGCAACCCGACAAAGGGAGGGAGAGGAGCCTCAGCAGGCTTTTGAGAAAAAAATCTCCACTGGCATCGTCAGGATTAAGAACAATCACCACTGTTGCCGATTGCTCGGCCCCTTCCCCCCCCCCAACCTCCTTATCACCCGCAGGGTGGTCGTATAGGTAGGCATGGGAGTTGATATATCCAACCCAAGATGGTGGCTACAACTCCCGCAAGAAGCGTTCGTCCACCTTACTTTCCTGCTTGAATTGGCTGAGCAAACCCTTCGGTGGCCAGACAAGATGTTAGTCAACATAGCGCAGCTGATGTTTAAATCGGATCAAGCAGACAGGCCGATAGCTTTAACTCAAGGTGCGCGCCGAGCATGGGCTCGGGTCAGGCGTCATCAGGTAGCAGGCTGGTCTGCTGAAAAAGTACAGTTTTGGGACAGAGCCGTCGCAGGCTCCGGCTCTCTCAGGGCAGCCATACTGAGACAAACGAAGCTGGAGATAGGGGGCCTCCAACAGTTTCCCCGGGGCGAAGTGCTCTGGGATCTAGAGAAATCCTACGACGCGATAGACCCAGAGCAGCTCTGGCATGTAGGTGCGCAAGTGCAGCATCCTCTCACTCGCCTCTTCCTCGGCCTCAGCCTCCACTTCGGGGTTCGGAGGTGCCGAGCTGGAGGGGCCATGTCGGAGCCACTGGAGGCCTTTTCTGGGATCCTAGCAGGCTGCTCTCAGATTGGCGACATGTCCCGACTCAACCCGCGGCAGATACTAGCAGATTTACACGAGAACTACAGACCAGTAGGCCAGTAGAAGTGCAGAGCTGGGTTGATGACTGTAGCCAGTTTGCTGTAGGCAGGGAGCCCATTGCCATCGAAAAAACGGTGGGAGAGCCTTTGCCAACCACTGCCAGGAATTAAGCCTTAGGATCTCTAGCAAGAGTGTCCTAGCCAGCAATCCACCGAGTGGCAAATGAAATTCAGCGCAGGCTTGGCTCTAGTATGCAGTTGAGGAGATCCCAATGTGTAAAAGACCTTGAGATCGACGGCGCTTCCCACAGACGCCCCGTGGCAACGGCCGAGAAGAGGTTGGCCGATAGCACCAGTAGAGGTAACATAGTTCGTAGAGTTGCCAAGACCTCCAGAGCTGCGAAATCTTGAGTACACGCCGGCTTTATCCCACAGGGCGCACGGGGAATTGAGGCACAATGAGTAGCCCCATCCACGCTGCTACGGATGCGAGCGCAGATCTCGGGCATGGTTGGCCACGATGAAGGAGGATGCGCGACTACGACTATTCGGATGGCCTTCCCAACGGCACACCAGGGCCCGATGGTTTTTGGCAGGCTGCGTCTTTTCAATGAATGGATCGGACTTCTTCCAGTGCCTCTGTCAACCCACCGCCAGGCTCTTCTCTTAGCCTGGAAAACAGCAGTTCGCATTTTTGAAGGGGCCAAACGCCGATGGGCACAAGTCAAGGGGGCCCTGTCGGCCACGGCGGCCGCGCTCCCCGACCACGGGTGGAAACCTCTTCCACCGACCCTGTGGCAGGACCCCGACGGAGTGCAGTTCGATCTGGAAGAAGCTGACTCACATATGCTGTCAGAATATGTGTTGTACGGAGCCCTAGACCAACAGGCTTGGGAACTAGCAGCGGCACATTTCGCAGGCAAAGGTCTCGAGCACGGCCCTGATCTTACAGTCAACGGGCAACGCATGGCCGCCTGGAAAAAAGAAGCGCAATACGACACAGCTGGTCTGTTCATAATGATTATGGCAGGGGCCCTCTGGCCTGCGAGTCGGCGCTTTGTAGAAGCTACCGGGCCCCCTCCAATCCTTCCAGCAACGGCCGCCGCCGCTGCGCGGGCGTCTGATCGGGCCCCCCCGGAGCCCTAGGCGCACGGTAGAGTCGGCGGTCTGGATGAGGAAGAGGAGGATTTTGATGTTTTGGATTTGGTCAGGCAAGCCCAGGAGGATGACCAGGGCCCTTGGGACTCCCCTCCTGACAGTTTCCCAGAGGAGCTTCAGGAGGCCGCGGGGGTCTGCTCGCCGCGCAGGCCACCCTGGACCACACCAAAGTGCCCTCGGCGTGGAGCTCCGCAAGGGACCCTTCTCCGTCAGATTTGGGAGTGCCCAGGGAACCGAGGCCTGGAGGGCCTGCGCTTGGAGCTCTTGGAGAAGGCCCGTGAATGCCAAGAAGAGTGGCTTTGTTTTTGGCTCAGGGGCATAGTGCCAGTGCTCTGGGCGCTGCCCCACGCCTCGCGCCCGACCCACAGCGCCAAGATCTCAGAAGGTGCCCTGGCAAGAGATGCCAAGATTCGCTTCACCAGCTCAATGATTGTTGCCACTGATGGTTCAGGTGGCAAGTACCGCGATGACTCCAGGCTCAGAAGATGTGGGTGTGGCTTTGTGGTGGTGGATGGGTGGGACCTGCTTGGGTGCGGGCAAGGGCCTTTGGAGTACTGGAAGCGGACAGTTCCAACCTCAGAGTTGACAGCTGCCACAGAGGCGGTGAAAGCTACTGAAGGAGATTTAGTTTTGGTGATAGAGGCTCAGTCTGTGGTGGACGGCATAAGAGCTGGCCCACATGGACGGAACAGCACCAACAAGATGTTGTGGAAGAGATTTTGGGCCGACCTTGGTGATAGGCCCATCGTGGCCCACAAAATCAAGAGTCACCTTCCGGCTGACGAGGCCGAAGCGGACCACGTGCCCCCACAGCATTGATTCGCGAATCGTCTTGCAGATCAGGCAGCGGTGGAGGGCGCCCCTCAGGCCCAGCTTCCGGCACAGGATATCGCCGCGATAGCGGCCATCGACTTGAAAGCGACAAAGGTGCACGAGCACATGTTGGCGGTGGCCCCCGCGGTCACTAAGCAGGAACCGTCTCTCTACGGCGCGAGCTCGCGGCGAGACCGCGCGCAAGAGGCCAAGGCTCGGGCTGGGGAGAGGCAGGGGGCGGCTCAGCAGAGGATAGTAGATTCGGCCCACTCGGTGAAGCGAGACACCCGAAGTCGAATGCAGTGTACGGCGTGTTTCGCAAAGCCAGAGCCAGGAGCGATAGAGTCCTGGTTGTCCAGCCCGTGCATCGGGTATCCCGCCAATTTGCATAGGAACCATACCGTGTGGAGCTTCAAAGGAGTCTTTTGGTGGCGGGCCTGTGGTGGGTACGGCACCACTTCTTTCCAAAAGCTCGATGTGCAGTGTAAGCTAGAGACCCTCACCAAATGCGCCAGGCGTCTCATTCATTCCCTGGAACAGGAGAAGCTGCAAGCGGGCGTCAAGGAATGGCCTCAGCCAGACGACCTGAGACCCCCCAGGCCCACTGTTTCTGTTTAGTGGCCAATGAGTCGCAGCGGTCCCTGTCAGAGGATGTGGCCGCCAACGTAGGTAAGAGGTAGGAGGAGGAGGAGGAGGAGGAGGAGGAGGAGGAGGAGGAGGAGGAGGAGGAGGAGGAGGAGGAGGAGGACGAGGACGAGGACGAGGACGAGGACGAGGACGAGGACGAGGACGAGGACGAGGAGGACGAGGACGAGGAGGACGAGGAGGACGAGGAGGGGCGTGCCGGCACCTGTTTGCGATTGTTTGCGGTGCCACGTTTGAGGCCAGCGGGGTGTCCTTGGCGAGGCAGAGTTGCCTGCGCACGTACCATGGCCCGAAAGCTCGCAACGAGTCTTAGACGTCAGTCCCCTCCTCTGGGGGGAGGAGGGGGAGGAGGCAGGCGGAGGAGTGAGCGAGTTCCCCCGGGCAAGAGCCCAGGCAGGCCCTGGAGCTATCCGCCCCCCACACTTGATTTCCAAGTCGCTCAGCACCTAAATTTTCAGTGGTCGCGTCTAGGCGACGGCTGTGGGTAGCGGTAAAGGTATGCTTTCGGAACGTTCACCGCCACCCAGTTTTTGCCAGCGTGGACCCGAGCAGCGAGTTATTTCAATCCAGATGCGCAAGCTGTAAGCTGTGTGGTGCAAGCTCCGTGGTGCAAGCGATGCCGTGCAAGCTATGTGCTGTACGGTCGGGAACTGGTTCGCGTGTCGCTCCGCCGACTCTGGCCCACGACGCTCTGAAGCGACACGCTGCTCGCTTCCGGGTTGCAGGCGTCAGCGGCCCGAGTTCTCCCACGCCTCCCGCCGCGCGGAGCGGAGCGACACGCTGTCTGCTCGCGGGGCATGGCACGTCGCTGGGGCAGCCGCCGCGACACTCTAAGCAGAAGCTCCCGACCGTAGGCCCTGCGGTGCGAGCGCTGCGGCGCAGGCTGTGCGGCGCAGGCTGTGCGGGGGCGGCGACGAGGCGCCCGCGGGGCGGAGGCCTGGCAGCCGTCCACCGCGCGAGGGGGGCGGCCGCGAGGCGCCGGCAGCAGCGGGGCGAAGACTCGGCAGGCAGGTCCAGCTGTGCATCGCTGTGGCGAAGGTCCCCACCATGGGCACACTTGCAGATGTGGGTGTCATAACAGGTCGCTGAAACGCGGTATTTCTGGACGCCCAGATCCCGCTCTATTCGTGGCGCCCTCCTACTTCAAGGATCGACTGGCTTCCTCCTTCTCTCCTCTACAGGGGGCTGGCGGAAGCCCAATCTACTTCCAACGCCTTCCTGCTTCATGTTTCTACCTACTTCTTCCGACCGATGGGTACCGTGTTGTGGGCACCGCTTTCGGTGGAGCCCCATGTGGGGCCACGAAAGGCGAGAGGAGTGTCCTGTAATGGTTGGGGGGGCGGATGCGGCCGCGGCCGCTGGGGTCGTCGGTGGAGCTCCCTGTGTGCCCACGAAACGCTGTAATGGGCGGGGCGGGCGCGTGCGGCCGCGGAGCTCCCGATGGAGCCACGGAACGTTGTTTTCGGGTGGCGCGGCCGCATGCGGCCGTGGCCACTGGAACGTTCGGTGGAGCTCCCTACGGGGCCACGAAGCGCTGTACTGGTCGGGGGAGTCGCATGCGGCCGCGGCCACTGGAGCGTTCCGTGGAGCTCTCCCTGGGGCCACGAAGCGCTGTACTAGGTGGGGGGAGACGCATGCGAACGTCCCCTCTGGGGATGTCGTTGGAGCTCTCCCTGGGGCCACGAATCGTTGTACTGGGTGGCGCGGCCGCATGGGCCTTCGGTGGAGCTCCCTGGGGGACCACGAAGCGCTGTATTGGGTGGCGCGGACGCATGCGGCCGCTGCCATTGGTGTCTTCCGTGGAGCTCTGTATTGGGGGGGGGGGGTGATGAATTTTACTGGGTGTGGGAAGCGCTTGCGGCCGCTGCCATTGGCGCCTTCGGTGGAGCTCCTTTAGGGGGGGAGGCACGAAACATGTCACTGGGTGTGGGAGCTCCCTATGGGGCCACGAAGCGGGTGAAGGGTATGCCGAAACAAAGACACGCGGAGGGCGCACGGATGATAGGGAGCGGAGGGAGGAGGGGGTGAGGAAGGAGTGAGACGCAGGGCGTTGCTTCTTCAACACAAAGACCCATCACAACAGGATGGTTGGGAACAAAAATAATGGTAAGGTAACCGGCTCCAGAGGCTCGAGCGTTTTCTCTGGCCTGGGTCGGGCAGCCAGCCCGCGCCACCGCTCGCATGCCAGGCCAGCCGCTGCGCTCCGAGAGGCCAGCATGACCTGCCGCCGCCGCGACCGCCGCGGCGCGGCCGCGGCAACGCTTTGCGCAGCCCTGGGGGCCACGTGGCGCGGGCATCTGGCCCCAGCGGCCTTCGCCGGGCCGGCCGCGGCGCCCACCCCGGTGCGCGGGGCGCCGCTGCGGCATGCGGCCGCCAGCCCCGGCCGCGAAGCGCCGGCTCCTGCAGCTGGACACCCCAGTAGCGTGGAGCGCCAGATCGGCGTCAAGTGTCTATTTTGGCAGAAATGCGTTGCGGCGTGGCAAATTAAGTATCAAATACAGAACGGCCCAGATCGAGGTTGCATCAAACAGACACGGTTCCGCCCGAAGGACGAGTCGCCGGAGCAGGTGGAGCAGGCGCGGCTCGCCGCAGTCCAGGCGGTGCGGCGGCTGGAGGACGAGGACCGGCTCGGGCAGGCCCGCTCAGGTCGGCACCGTGCGGAGCGCCAGAGCGGCGTCGAGCACATACATTGGGACAAATGCAGTGCAGTGTGGCGCATTCAGTATACGATGCAGAACGGCCCAGATCAAGGTCGTAGAGAGCGGCCCATGTTCCGACCGCAGGACGATTCGCCGGAGGAGGTGGAGCAGGCGCGGCTCGCCGCCGTCGAGGCGTTGCTGCGGCTGAAGGAGGAGGACCAGCTCGGGCAGGCCCGCGTTGGCAGCTACAGCCCCTTAAGCACATACGCTGGGACAACCGCAAGACGGCGTGGCGCATTAAGTATACGATACAGAACGGCCCAGATCAAGGTCGCAGAAAGCAGCCCGTGTTCCACCCGTATGACGAGTCGCCAGAGGAGGTGGAGCGGGCGCGGCTCGCCGCAGTCGAGGCGCTGCGGCGGCTGGAGGAGGAGGACCGGCTCGGGCAGGCCCGCTCAGGTCGGCACCGTGAGGAGCGCCAGAGCGGCGTCAAGCACATAGGCTGGGACAAATGCAATGCAGTGTGGCGCATTCAGTATACGATGCAGAGCGGCCCGGATCGAGGTCGCAGGAAGCGGCCCGTGTTCCGACCGGAGGACGAGTCGCCAGAGGAGGTGGAGCGGGCGCGGCTCGCCGCCGTCGAGGCGCTGCGGCGGCTCCAGGAGGAGGACCGCGCGCTCGAGCTGAGCGGCTCGGGCCGACGGAGCGCGGGATGCCAGAGCGGCGCGGCGTCCAGCACGGGAGCTCCAAGACGATGAGCGGCGCAGACAGAGGCACCGGGAAGCAGCCCGCGTGCCGCCCGCAGGACGAGTCGCCGGAGGAGGCGGAGCGGGCGCCGCTCGCCGCCGCCGAGGCGCTGCGGGGGCTCCGGGAGGTGGACGGAGCCTTTCCGAGCCCGGATCGGGGACGAGGGCGCGGCGCGCCGGGCGGAGGCGCCCCTGGCCCCGGACACGCTCCCGCAGTTGGAGGTGCGGTTTGACAACCAGAGCTGGAACGACGGTGCGGCGCGCCTCACGGAGGCGCTCCGGGCGCCCCGGGGCGTTGCAGCGCCTCGCCCTCGAGTGCAAGGGATCTCTTCGGGGGACTGCTCGTCTGAGGGCCCCCGGCCCGCGCATGGGGAGGGGGGATCCGGGCAGCCTGCCGCCGGGAGAGGGGGTGGCCCAAGTGGCGCACATGCGGGGTGAGAGGGGGAGAGGGGAGGGGCATTCGGGGAGGGGAGAGGGAACCTCAGGGGCAAGCCAGGTGCGCGCGCCATCTCTGACATCCTACCCCGCCCACCCACGTGGGAGGGCTGGATGACTTGAAGGGGAGCGACCAGAAGGGAGGGGAGTGGCATTCGTCCTGAGCAATCGGGTGGCAAAGAGGAGGGGGGGAAGGCAGGCGCGGTCGCACCTCTGGCTTCGGCCGTGCTCAGAGCCCTTCGGCTCTCGAGGGGAGCTGTCCCGGAGCACTGCACGTTGTGGCAGGGTCGACCAGAAAAAGCTCCACCCTTCGCCCTGACTCCTTGCAGCTCCTCCTCCTCCTTCTCCTCCTCCTCCTCCTTCTCCTCCTCCTCCTCCTCCTCCTCCTCCTCCTCCCTGCCGAAGAGCTCTCCACGACGCACGCGGACAGCGGCGCACGGGCGACACCGCGGCGTCGCGCTCTGGCTGCCCGGGTGGCCAAGCCGTCAAGGCGCGGAAGCAAGGGGGCTGCTCGGGCTCGGGAGGGGCTCGCTGGCCCTCGTGAGGTCCTTCCATGGGTTGTTCCTCCAGCGTCTCTGCCGTGGGGGGCCAGTGCCAAGAAACACCCTGCTTGCCTCCAGGGTGCCCTGGGCTTCTTGCGTTCCGATGGTTCTGCGATGGAGTGCGTGACGCTCCCACACCACAAATGGATGGACGTCCTGGGGTCTCAGGGTTGGGTTTCTTGTGGAAGGTTTCTTATGGTCGGGCCCCTACTGTAGTGCACCCAGGCGTGGTCGATGCCGATGCCAATGAGAGGGTTTCGTTCCTTATCTGAGCGACAAAAGAAAAACGGATCCAGCTGCGCCGACATTGGCGCATAAGCTGTCCGCGCGAGGTCTTGCGTGAGCGCCCTCGTCTCCAGTGTGGCGTGGCGTGCCGCGCCGGCGGCCCGCGTAAGCAACCGCGTAAGGTCGCTACGTCATCTCATGCCATCTCGCGTAGGAGCCGTTTTTGGTCGTCGCCAATTTAGCGTTCCTTCTGGTAGCAGCTTGGTTGCAGGGGATACCCAGACCAATGACACGCAGGCCGCAGGTCCGGAAAGGAGTGGGGAGCGGGGAGTCCACAGCAGAGACGGGGAAGCGCTCCCCTGGGGGAGGGGGCATAGTTTGATCAGCGGGGAGTCCATAGCAGAGAAGGGGAAGCGCTCAGGAGAAGCGCTCCCCCAGGGGACGGTGGCATTATTCGATCGCCCTCTTGCTTCTGCATGTTGTCCCAGAGCGTAGACACATGATGTTATCCAAACGTAGTGAGCACCTGGCGGGTGAAGGAAGGAAGGCGGCGAAAAAGGCGGAGGGTGGCAGGCAGGAAAGGGAGGGTGGAGATACGGGTGGCGTCCCCGGAGCCTTTCAGATTTGCCTCCTCGGGGGCCCAAAAGCCTCCGAAGGTCCAGAAAAAGGACCCCAGATCCCAGCCCAAACCCGTTCATTACAGTCGGACCGAGGTATAAGGTCGAGGTCGGTTCGGGGAGGGCGCCCCAATGTTCGAGTGATCTTATGGTTTGGGGTTTGGCTGGCGGAGGGTCTCACGTTCTTGAAGGATGTCATTCCGTCCCAGGTCCGAATGTACTGGTCTCCGGATCCTGGACCATCCCCAGGTTCTTTCCTGGACGGCCTCTTTCGAAGGCCCACACGCCCTAAACCTTCGAAGCGTCTCTTCCTGCATCACTCCTCGGTCCTCGACCCTCGAGGATCCCCGAGGATCCACCGATCGCGCAACCGTGATCGCGATCAGTCTTCGTGGCCGCGACCGCGGCCTTCGATCGCTGATCAGAAGCGTAAAACTCGAGTTCGCCAGAACTCAGGTTTGCCGACGCTTTCTGACGAGCCCGTCCTGGATTTCGTGAGATATCTGCAGAGGGAGCTCGTGTCAAATTTCAGATTGGGTCGCGCCATTTCCATGATGGCCCCGTCAGGCCAACCCGCGTCCCCCGAACCCGAGTCTCAAGTCTTCCCGATGATCGCCGGCCGCGCAGACCTCGATCCGCGGGCTCCCGACCACAGCTCGGACGGTGCTGGGACGAGGACAAAAGCCGCCCAGGAACGCTCCCGGAGCGTCCTGGAACGCCCCGGGAAGGCCGCGGCGCCCGAGACATCCTCTCCAGAGCCGCCGGATCCCCACCCGATTCTATCCTCGTCGCTCAGGGGGGGCGTATTAACCCCCAATCACCCATCGATCGCCGATAGGGGCCTGATGGGCCCACGCCTTCCAAGCCCGCGCGGATTCGCCATCGGAGGCCTATCGCCGATTCATTGGCGATGCATCGTCGATTCCAGGACGATGCTCCCCCCCTCCCCTGAGCTGGCCCTGGCTTCGCCTGGATGGTTCTCGGTGGGGGCGCCGCGGCCCGCCCAGCGACCCGCCCTCGAGGGAGGCCCTGGGCAGATCGACTAGACGTAAGAGTGACCCTTCGCCGGAGTGACCTTTGGTGCGGGCACACTGGGGTCCCCCGATCGCCAGAATCGGTGCGCTGGCAGCGTCTTGCGCGCCTGTGTTTGGTCACCCCGTGGCCCCCCAAAAGCCGCGCACCAAAGGTCACTCTGACCCAGGGTCGCTCCTGCGTGCAGCCGAGCAGAGAGGGGGGGGGGCCCCTCGTGGCCGCGGGGCGCCATCGGCGGTGCCGGCGGGCGGCAGGCCCGCCTCGAGGAGCACCCCGAGGACGGCACGCCGCGGCAGGACGCCCCCGGCGCGCTCGGGGTGGGGTGGCCGAGGGCTCCAGGGCTCGTTTCGGTCCGGTTCGATCTCGGTGGATTTCGAATTCGATTCGGTTCGGCTTCGGATTCCGATCTGGGCTCCGATTGCTCAAGGAGGCCTTGCTACTCTGCCGACGTCCGCCGATGCGACTCCTCCCGACCTGGCTGCCGATTTCCGCCGATCCGGTTCATTTCGATCGCCGATTCGACTTGTCGAACCGATTCTGGTCCCTCCTGGCACTCCCATATGGACCCTCGGCCAACGAAGACGTCCATAATTACAGGATTGTCCAAACGCACCTCCACTTCCTTTACACCGTAACCCCATACACCAGTCAACCAACGACTCATCCTCCTCACCCCCTGACCCCCTCTCCCCCCGTCTTCCCGTCCCCCCTCTCCCCCACTCCTCCCCTCCCCCTGGGTACGCTGTCGGAGACACTGCATCTGAAGCCCGAGGTCGCGCTCTTTCTTTACCAGGCACGAGGCATGTCGGCCTGCCGCGGGGGGGGGCGCACCGAGTGGGCCCGCGCGGCACCCTCGCAAGCCCGGGGGGGGGGGGAGGTTGGAGCCGGCTGGGGCCAGAGGTGGCCCAGCGCTGGTTCCGACAGGCGGGAAGGGAGGGGGGAGAGGCTCGAGGTACCGGGTTCGGAGCGTTCTGGGTTGCACGCTTCTGTCTCCCGCCTCCTTCAAGCACATCGCCTTCGGCACCGCCTGCTTCCGGGGCGTTGCCCCTCCTGGCCCCGAGGTGAGGCCCCTCCTTCTGCCCCCCTCTCTGTTCCTTCAAGCTGTGCGCGGCCCGCTCCGCTTCGACCGGAAGAGGTGCGCTCTCGGCCCGCGAATCGAAAAATTCCGTCTCCCGGGGCCCGGGGGCCGTTCTCGGGCCCGGGAACTGCCGTCAAGAACGGCTCGGGGTCGAACAACTACACGAAGTGGACGTGGGGAGGGGTCGGGGGACCGACTTTGAGCGGAGTTGCCCTTACCCCCCCTTTCTTGACCGATGCCCTCGGTGCCAATCCGGCTCAGGCCCCCCAGCCGCCTCCAAGTGCGGGCGATGCTCGGCGAGGTGCGGAGGAGCGTGGCATTCTGTCTTGCTCCTCTGGCGCGCAAAGGTCGTTACATGCCGGCCCCCCCCCCTCGGATGACGGTACGTGTCGGGGTGGGCTGGGCACCCCCCACATGTTGACGCTCGAGCGCGTAGTACGGCTCGACCAAAAACAGACGACACCATGCCACCTACGACCCTCCAACTTGCCCCAAGGCCCATCGGGGGCCGTAGCGTATGCCACGCAAACATCCACGCTAGATCTCCTGGTATACGCTGAGCCCCGTGGGGCCGAGGGTGGGGTGGTGTCGCTTGTTTTCTGGCCCAGTGGCGATCACAGCGCATTCCCGCCCCGACGCGCTCCACCCCGCCCAAACATCACTGTTACCCCAGGCCCTGACCTTCCCCCTGGGTAACGACCGTTACCGGACATGAAGACTCTTGTGCAACCGGCTTCTCTCTACATTCGACGCAGCGCAGAGCAACGACCAGGCAGGGTCCAGGCCGGGACGGAGTAAGGTGGACAATATGTTTCTTGTTTCCGTGATGCAAGAAATTGCAGATGAATGGCAGGTTCTTCCTTGGATCGCCGCGGTAGACTTTAAGAAGGCTTCTGGTAGCACATCTCCCGACATCACCTGGCGATTCCTGACAGAGCAAGGCGTTCCAAACTGCTACGTAAAACTGCTCGACAATATGTATCAAGATCAGACGGCTGTTTTGAATGCTGACCAGACAAGCAAGCCATTCAGCATACAACGGGGAGTAAAACAAGGCGGTCCACTTTGTTCTTTGCTGTTCAATTGTATGTAACATAACCGATGATGCGGACATAACAGCAACATTGAATAAGCATCGCATGGGAGTGCTGTTCCAGCCTCACGAATACAAACCGGGTCAAGTATTCCTCGCTTTCCTGATGTAGTACTCCTCGCTGCAACGTCCTCATCTGATATAGGAGCTTGCAGACTTCAGCGCAGCAGCAAAGAACACCGGATTCGCCCTGCATCCTGAAAAGACACTGCACAACGGTCATGCGAATTTTCGTTGTTGCCGACCACCGCAGCACATAGATGCATGTGCGAATGGGATGACAATCGAGGTTCTACCGCCTTGTCAGACCCTGCACATATATTGGGCGCGAGGTACAATTTTCGGATCCTCGCGGCACTGAACTGGACAACCAGGTGACAACCGCTTGGAACAAATTCTTCTCGCTGAAACACGCACTTTTTGGAATTCATTATTCGCTGAACGACAGACTGCGGTTAATTTCATGGATGCGTGCCACCAACCGTTTTTTTTTTCATCGGTGTGAAACTAAGACGCTGACGACAGCTTTGGAAAGCCGTTTACAGAGAACTCAACGACAGATGTCGCGGATGATAATAAGGGTGAAACGATGCCGGCACCACCGCGCCGACAACGACATCGGGCATCAAACCAGCGACGCAGACGTTTCGGGGAACGACGCCAGGGACGTCGCCAGCAACGATTCTGGCGAGCACGGCAGCGACGCTCTCTGCGACCATTGCAACGTTGTTGAAGATACAGAAGACATTCTGGAGCCTTGAGTCGGTTGGATCAAACGTGCGACCACCGAGGCACTAATGCGGATGCAACAGCGCAATATCGAGGAGTGGACACCTATACAACGGAGACGGAAATTTCAATGGGCACGAAAAGTTGTAAGTGGACCAGCTGGGAACCTGCAAATGTAAATATGATAGTGGATTCCCGACAACGACCCAGAGGGATCCCCTCGCACACGGGCTGGGCGCCGAAAGACTTAGTGGACTGATGGCTTATGTAAGTTGGCCATGGCGTGCTGTGGGCATGTGGATTGGCACCGTGTCGTTGCCACGCCGTCGTTGGGCGACTTCCAGGACGCGTGCCTTCAGCAGTGATGCTGCTGCCGTCCCTCCTCGGCCCATTCCTCCCCCCACGCAATGCTTCACATTGTTTCACACGCGTGCGCTTTCGCAGGCGCCTCGGCGCCCCCTCCGCCGCGCCTTCACAGCGCCACGTCGTAACCGCAACCGTAACCGCAAAACCAAATCCCCGCACGGTCGGGAATTTCGGTTTAGCGCGTCGCGCTGCGGGTTCTGGCCCACCACGCTTCGGCGCGACACGCCATCCCTGTCCCCACTTCAAAGCGTCAGCGTCCCGAGCTGTTCTCAGCCTTCCGTCCCGCGGAGCGGAGCGACGCGCCATCCGCTTGCAGGAAAATCTTGTCGTTGGAGCCGTCGCCGCAACTTTTTACGCAAAGGCTCCCGACCGTACGCCGTTGGGAGAAGTGGGGGTTGAAGAAAGGGGGGCGGGGGGGGATGCGAGGGCGGGGGGTGGAGAGAGGGAGCCGCGGGAAGGAGGGGTGGGGTAGGGGAAAGAGGTGGTAAGGGCTGGATGGGGCCAGGACAAGAGAGATGTGCGGGAACAGAAGGGAGGCGATGCAAGGGCAGCGATGACAGGGAGGGGGAGGAGGGCGGTGGACAGTGATGCGTGCGCAGGCAGGAACGGAGGAGAGCCGGCGGCGCGGCGGAGGTCGGCGGGAGAGCCCCGCGCCAGGACCAGAGGCTCGTGGCAAACGGCGCCGTCATGGACGAGGCCATCCCCGCGGATGCGCGGCGCCGCCGGCAACTGTTTGCACCTCTTTGCGTGCCGTCTTTGGTCTACCTCCTATCGTCATCGGCGTGTCTTTCGGCCTACTTCTGACCCCTGGGCCTCAGCCGCCCTAGCCTGATTTTCCTTCGGCCGCGTCCCTTTTCCCTCCTCCTCCTGCATGGTGGCACAATTCGGCCCAACGGCCAACGGTACCCTTGTTCATGCCATTCATCGCCAGCGCAGTCACCCTTTGCCTGGCTGCCGACGTAAAACAAAGAGCGGCCTAGGTGTTGGCATAGATAAACACATCACATAATTGTCTGCCAGATGATAAAACAGCTATCGCCGCCATCCTGCGGATCCTTGGTCGGATTGGCTCTTTCGTCATTCCCATTCTTTCTCTGCAAAAGCATTGGTTTGGAGCCACCCCGCACTTGACCACTTCAATTCAAGGCTGCGCCACCTCCGCCCGGCCCCCCTGGCCGATGGCTGTGAGCATTTTTGGGCGGGCGGACGGATACAGCGTCGCCGATGGACGAATAGAGGAGTTAATGGATGGGCGGACGCGTGGTAATGTATTGTTTCGATGTTCAGCGGTTGGCGACTGAGCTTGCGCATGCTGGCCTTATGCCAGTTGACTCGCCATGGTTACGTAATCTGCCTCTGCATCCCTCATTCAGTGCTCATCAGTGCAATGTGTTGCATTTGCATTCTCACACGTTGCTAACATGTATGATGGGCATGTGGCCAAAGTTATGATTACTAGCGTTTTGTTTGCGCCGCTCGTAATGATTAGTGCTCGATCGCGTTAAGTTAATATTTCGCCGCGCCGTTTATTCCGACTCGCGGCTTTCCGTCTTGGGGAGGGCGCCTCGGCCACCAGGGCAAATTCCGTTTCGGACACAGAGTTTGCCTTGGGTTTACCGTGGTGTCGGTTTATTCTGCCTGGGCGCGTTGAGAAGAAACGGCGCGGCGACATATGTTGTGTCGTGCCTGATGGTGCTTGACGATGAGGCGTGGTGATCAACAGCGGTGTCCAGGAAAGTACCCTTCGCGAGTTATCTGATGTTGCCTTCTCCATGCCGCAACGATCGCATTCTTTTGACATCACCTATGGCCCATGGCGCTGTGTACTTGCAGTGATCATGTGTACTTGCTGGCTTAATGATCTAATTGAGTGGAGCTGGACGGGAGCCAATGCCCCGTAGCGATTTGGGCTCAAGCCGTTCTGGCTCAAGATTCAGTGACCGGCTGGTGAAGCACAGCGTTTGTTTTCGTCGTTCCGATTCTGGGGCATCTCTTTTTCCTGGCCCCGAGGGGCAAAGCATGGTCGCTGTGGTCAAGGGTCCAATGTTTTCCTTGTGGACTGCCAGGACTCTTGTCGACTTTGGCGTGCAGGCTTCGGTGCGGCTGAGGAGGGCGAAGGCCCCGAACACACGCGCTCGAGAGAGCTGAGGCGTGCAGCAGCACCAGCAGTGGTCGGCACGGCGCCGTAGACATGATGATGATCACGGAGGTCCAGGGCATAAGCTCATGGGCGCCAGGCAGGACACGAAATTGGAGAAGCAGTTGGCAGAGCTCCAGAAGAGGCTCGACCAGTTTGTCACGTCCCCTCCCGCCCCCACCCAGCTCGCACAGGGTCACGGTGGAGGTGCAGGGGATGAACCCGCAGCAGAACCAGTATATGATCCTTTGGTCACAAGCAATCTTTCGAATATGATAAGGAGCCCCATGTCAGCTAGAAGCGTCCACCGCACCTATCTGCAAAATCGAGGGCGTCGAGAACTGCTCATAAGCACACGTATAACATAATTCAGACGTGTGCAGTGCAGCTGCTCTGCTGCTGCAGGCCGAGACCATGTTCGACTGCACCGCGAGATTCAAAGTAGCAGCAGAGCTGGTCAGTGGTTGTCTTTGATTGAGAATTGTGCATCGCACCAGTCCGCAACCTCGGGGGAGCTGATACTGGTTCATCATCAGAGGTCTACTCGGCAACCTGGCTCGGCGCTGCAAGTGCTGCTGTTGCGCCGAATTGCTTACCGACGCTATTGTGGCAGCTAGAGAGTTGGAAAACAGTTCATGTTTCCTAGAACTGGCCAAGGCATCAGCATACGATGTCGACAAAGCTGAGATGGGCGCGTTTGGGAGACTTATATTCGAAACCCCGTCCCACGCAGTTAGTGCTGTCGCAGATCGACCTGCTGGTCGATTTGATCTCGAGATTCGGAGCAGCCAGATAGTCCTTGGGAATTGAACACGGACCCACGGACCAGTGACCAGGAGAACACGTTTGCAAGTTTGAGGGCGCCGAGATCGAGCCATTAGCAGTGTTATCAGCGGATAACCAGCTCCAAGCTGCAACTGCTGATGTGTGCCGAACTGTTCGGTTATGCGATGCAGGGCAGCTGCGCAGTCTGGAGGCAATGGCCGTCGTGGGCTAAGTGATCAGGCGATCGCGTCTTTAACCTCGAAGACGCCAAGATCGGCCTGTTCGCACGCCAATATTCGAACAATCTAGCTCCGCACACAACCTGCTGATGCGCGGATGAATGTTTCGATTCGACTCCGAGATTCAAAGTAGCTCCAGAGCCCGGAGGTCATGAAGGTGCATCATCTGACCAGGGGAACGCGTCTGCAATCTGGAAGGCGCCGATATTGGCGGGGTAGCAGCCCGAAGTGATGGTTAACGCAGTTTCCCATTCAAACTTCGCTCGCAATCGAAGAGGATGCTCGGGGGGCGTCTGGCGGCAACTGAGGTCTACCGTTAGCGCCAAGCAGCGCCTGGCGTGATGATCGTGGACGTTGACATTCAATTTGGGAATCGCGATGCGTGCGCCGAGCTCTCGAGCATTGCTGTTGCAGCCGTCTAAGTCTCATGTTACACCTGCAATGATTGCGCGTTGGTCCCCTCCGACAGTGGGCTTAGGTTGATGTCGGACGAATATTGGGTCAATTTGATATGTCAGGGCTCTCGGAAGTCCAGTGGCCGCTTCCCGCGCAGTTCTCGGCGCCGGAAACGCCTGCGAGATTTCCGCGGGGTGGTCGGCGGCAGAAGACAACGCTTCCCGAACCAGCTTCCAATTTCGACGATGGCTGCGAGGCGCGCGCGCGAGGCATTTCGCCCGCGCGCGCGAGGCGGGGATATATTCTGGGGGGACTTCCCGCGCAGTCAGCCTCCCCCCCCCGCGCCCCCTCAGAATCTGAGCGAAAGGGCTGGCGCGCTAGCGGCCGGGGGCGCGGGGCCCCAGGATCGTCGCCGGCGGCAAATGTCACGCGCGCGGTTGCAGCGGGGCCCCGCGACATCCGCGCGCAAACGCAACAATGGCGGCTTCCGACGCCCCGCGCCATGGCGCCAACGTCGTCGCGTCGCCGCGAAGCTGTCGGCTTGCCGATGCGGGCCCGCCGTCGACGCTCGCCATCGTCGCCGGCATCTCCTATCGTTCTTGGCGTTCCATTGGCGTGAGCTTCCAGATGGGAGTCTTCGCCGTTGCGCAGGGCGCCCTCGCAAAGGTCCGAGCCCGCGACGGTTGCGCTGCATTCGCGGGCGGTCTCGGCAGGGCCTCCTGGCGCGCTCCGCTGGCGCTGGCGCTCGCCCTCGCCATGTTCGCCGGCGCGCCCGCGCCCGCGCCGGCCCAAGCGACGCTGGCGCCGCTGGTTGTCGCCGGGGGAGAGAGCGCGCTCGAGCCATGACGGCGCCGGCTCGAGCCACTGGCGACGGGGCCCAGCGCCCCGGCGGCTTCGAATCTCCCAGCGGGGAATCGAATATCGATCGCGCAAGCTGTGCCGTGTCCGATCCAGACGGGGGAATTCATGCCAATGTTTACGTTTGTTTTGTTACGGCAGCATTACCATCGAGCAGACCTTTGTTTTAGAAAATGAGCGACTCCGCGCGGGCCGGTGAATCTAGAGCTGGAGCGGGATAAGAAAGCGGCTGCCCAGCCGTTTGCCCGATCAATTGGGCATTCTGGCGCGGAGCGCGGGTCGCGAGCAGGGCACGCGCGGCGCTGCGCCCAGGCGCGCTAGGAGAATCAATGCCTGGGCGGTCTCCCCGCGCAGTTAGCCCGCGACCCGCGCCCCCTCAGAGCCCCGGCGAAAGGACCGGCGTCTTGACCCGACCCAGGGGGCCTGAATTTTAGCGCGGCCGCCGCGGCCGTGGACTTCGACCGAATCGCCGCCGCGACACCTTCGTGGCGCCGAGTGCCACGGCCCTCCTCGTCGCCCCCTTCCCCAGGAGGTCTGGGGGCGGCTGCGGTCAGGGCGCTGAAAACAAGAATCGCGTGGGGCCAGGGACGAGTCGCGGTTTCGCGGCGGTCAGCAGAGCCGTCGCTCGATAGGCGCGACCCCCTTGAGCTTCTGCAGCGCGCGGCGACGCAATCGCGCAATAGAAGGAACATGCGATCGCGCTGCGACGCCGCCGGAAGTGCTGCGCGCGCGCCCAGTGCATTGTCGCTCGCACGCGCAGCGCAGGCACTCGACGGCCGGTCGCCCTGGACAGTTGCGGCAGAACGAGAGCAGGGGGAGAAACGCAATCCCCGCCATTCATCCGCTGGAGCGGCCATTCGAAGTGCGCTTAGTTAGCGCTGCCTGGCGAGGTGGTCAGAAATCCCGCGGCCCTCCACTGCCAGGTTGCAGGTGCCCCAGGAGTGGTCCAGGAACCCATCGTTGTACATCTGCAGGTTTTGCTGACATTCGCGCTCTCACTTTTGCGCGCTCGCGTGTTTTAGTTTGTGTCTTCACTCTCTTTCTTTGTCCCCCCCTCTCTCTCTCTCGCTCTTTCTCTTTATCTCTATTCTCGCTCTTTCCCGTCGTGCCGCCCTCTGGGCGCTGCACTCTGCCCCGCTCTTTCTTTCTCTCTCTCTCTCTCTCTCTTTCTCTTTTTTTCTCTCTTTTTTCTATGTCTCTCTGTCTCTCTCTCCCTCTCCCTCTCCCTCTCCCTCTCTCTCCCTCTCTCTCTCTCTCTCCCTTTCTCTCTTTCTCTCTTTCTCTCCCTCTCCCTATCTTTTTTTTCTGTTTGCTTCTCCATCGTCTCATTGGTTTCATCCTCTCTGCCCCCGCCTCTTCCGATTTCCCCGCTCGTCCCCGTCCTTCTTGGCGCCCTTTGATTGTCGCCTGTCTCTCTCGGGCCCCCACGAGAGCCCAGTCGCCGCCGCGGCCGTGCCCCGTCGGAAAAGCTGGTATCGGGTGCATTTCGGGCCGTTTCGGAGCGTCGAAGGGAAGTTAAGGATTTTTGCTACATGGGGTCCTCTTGGGGGGCCTCTTGGAGGCCTTGGGGCGTCTTGGCGCCTCCTGGGCCGCCCCAGGGCCGCCCTGGGCGTCTGGGCGCGATGCTTCGGCGACTCGGCGCCCTCTCGAGGCCGCCTCGGGGGCCTCGCGGGACCCTCTCGGCCCGCCGTCGGGCCCTCCCGGGCCCGATGAGGTCGCGCGGGGAGGGCCGCCGGAACCCGGCGGGCGCGCGACGAGCCATGGTAGATCTCGGGAGTTCGGGCCCTGGCCCCTCAGAGGCTTCTCGGGACTGAGGACTGGGGCTCCAGGGGTTCTCGGGAAGGGAACAAAAACGCGCAGGCACAAGTAGTCGTCGACTCCCAGGAAACTGTAGGAAGGCATGGGAAGCGGGGGGGAAGACGAAAACCCGGAAAATGCGGGGAAACGTTGGGGATCCTGGGATTCGCGCGCATTTATTCGCGTGTCCCTGGACTCCGTGAGCTCAGGCAGGGTGCCCGAGGGCGCGCCCGCTCCGTGCCCAGAGGCGCGGTGGCGGACATCTACACGCTGTTCATTTCTCATTATTCGAGAGTTCTTTGATTTTTTGGGGGGGCCAAGATCCTCACTTTCATTTCGAATTGTTCTATCCTGGGCCTCTTTCTGACCACTAGGGGGCCAGGAACAACTGGGAACGAGCGCACTTAGAAATGAGCACGGTCAGAAACGAACGACGCGCATCCATGTTCTGACGACCAATCAAGAGTGCGATCGGTCAACAGCTGAGGAACTGTTCTGCGTGAACTGTCGGCGTCTCCCATCGGGGGCACGAGCGCGGGAGGGGCGCCCTATGGGGCCACGGAACGTTGTACTGGGTGGGTGGAGCGCAGGGAGGAGGGGGAGGAGGGCCACGAAACGCTGTACTGGGTGTGCGGGACGCATGCGGACGGTAGCACTGGGACCTTCGGTGGAGCTCTCTGTGGGGCCACGAACCGCTGTACTGGGTGTGCGGGACGCATGCGGACGGTAGCACTGGGACCTTCGGTGGGGCTCCTTTTCCGATTGCCGGTGACGTCGAGGTGAACGGATATAGAACAAGCGATGGTTTCTCGTTCGGCAAGGCACCAATCGAATTTGGGCCGACAAAATTGGCAATGACATCGCGAGGGCACGGCGCAACAGAAAACACAGGTTTCAAGCGGTGATTCCAACGCGAGCGGACAGAACGGCTCTTACAAGTAAGGTCCGAATACTTGGACCGCGCGTCACTCGTGCCATAAACGCGTTTTTTACAACAACAAAAAAGAGAGAGAGAGAGAGAGAGAAAAAACAAAAAAAAAGAAGGGACGCAAACGACGCCAGCGCATCTCGAGCATTCCTGGCTTGCCCTGACTCCGTTGTGTAGCGCGTTCCAGCGCGTGCAAGACTGCGTGGAGCGATTGCCGCTGAGCGCGCAAATCCTGGCCTGGAAACGCCAACTTCGAGGGCGCGACAGAGCGACATAATAATAATGTGTGTCCATTTGTATGGTAACTTCACGAGAACAACAATGTCTTCCATGCACGAACGTCATGTTCAAGAACCCCCCATTATCGAAAATCAGCAGCATTACAATTCAACTCGCGAAGGTAAGCGTGGGAATCAGAAGTGCCCCATTGCGAGTGCGCACCAGGTTTGACGGAGCGACGCGCGAGGGCACCCATCTTATCATCAATCCGCGTCATCACGTGCCCCTGTGACCACGCGCACGGACCGCCATCGTAGGATTGTCGAGTGGATTACAAATGAATGATCTCCGGCCATTGCATACGCATGGGGAATCACAGGGTTGCAACCGATTGGCCCACCGTTGGAATTGGCAAGAAAACTGTTCTAGGAGACAGTGAGAAAGGAAAACGAACGTGAACAGCAAAGGCATGCTTACTAGAAATACAAGGAGCGCGCGTGCTACGGAAGAACTTCACGCACGCAACACCCAGGCAGATGAGGCAAATTGACAACAACAAGCGTTTTGATGCGTGCGTTTCGCGCCTCCCCCAAAGCTTGACACATGCTGTGAGGCAGCGGAAGGATTGGACCAGACGAGATTATTCCCAGCGCGCTCGGCAAGCACGTCAACAACCACATGTTGTGTTTTTCCATCAACGACTTAAGACAGTCTCGGTTGTCCTTACTTTTGTGCCTCAGGTCCCATGGACTACGCGCGAGTGCGGGCATATGAGACTGTTTGGACTGAAGCGAATTAGCCGTTGAAGTGTCGCGCGCAGCAAGTGCATCATCGGCAGCGCAAATGTGGAGATGAGAACAAGGAGGGGCTCGGCACTGATTGCGAGGGAACGTACTGCGAGCGTTAGGACCCTCGCCTCGGATTGCAACAGAAGTGCGGTATTGCTGGCGACAGCCATGTTTCACGTACTTGCGAACGCACGGGTTCAGCCGAGAACGCAATACATTCGCTATATGTTTTTCGATTAACCGCAACTCCACCTCCTAACCAGACGACACAACCGCGAGAGTCATCTGGACTGAATAAGCTGGCACCTAGAGGCCGCATTTTGTAGCGCGCAAGAATTTGGAAATCCGCCTGGCACGAAAACAACGAGGAGTAGTGTCCATTGACGACTCATGGAGACCCACGCGTAATTCTTGTTATTCGAACCATGGTGCACAATCCGATCACATTGAATAGATGCGCGCGCATGACGGAGCACGTCCAACAGTTTTTGGATGCGATCGAAATTTCGAGACGCCCATCCATCTCACAGCAGCGATCGCCCGGATGTGGTTCAAGACGTGAGCAGCTCAAGTCAACCATGCCTTATCATGAAATTTCGCGCTCTGCGCGCAGTAATGTTGTTCGAACAAACATGGAGGAGGGAAGAAGCCATGCGCATGACATCTTAGAAAGCGCTGCACTTCACACGAGGGTCTTTCTCGCCAGCCTCAATGTTGCACGCGCGCTTCCACGCGTAACGAATGGCAGCAACGTTGGCAGGCCTGTCGAAGGTGGGGCGGGCAACGACTTTCGCTGCGTCGCCCACTGGTCCTCGTTGAATTCGTCGCGGCGTTCGCGCAGCCACTTCCGAACGGAGAAATGACCGCAGCAGCAAGGCAGGGACGAGGAGGAAATACATACCATGTCTTTGCATGCAAGCCTAAAGACGTTGGGAAGTGCGGCGATATGAAGCAGTTGGAATCGCTGGGTTGCCAGAAGCGCCGTTGAACTCGGAACAGCCATCCTTTCGATGATAAGTCCGCGCGGGAAGCACAGATCTTATCTCTGTCAGACGGAGCAGCAGACAAGTCGTCCGTGTCCTTGCGAATCTCTTTCCTGGCGCGAGGGTTGGGCGTGCCAGTGTCGAAGTGCACAGATGCTCCCAGCGAGTCGAGTTTGCCAATCTCCTCGCAAGAGAGAGCTCAGCATCGAATCCGTCATCCCATTGAATTGCGGAGATGGCCTGCAGATTCGGAGTGATGCCCGCGACTTTGCCGTCACGATCAAGGTCACTGTCGCGCACAGCCAGACCGACCAAGTCCTTGGGAAGCGTCTGTCGCGCTGGTTCCGCCTCTAGACACGATTGGCACCGAAGTCTGACGCGAACAGATTCCTGCGCACAGCCGGCTGCGCACCGGAAGCAGGAGATGGCGACGCATGGTGGCGATCACGCCGAGCAGAGTTTGCCGTGCGTTTGCGTTCCATGAACGAGGAGATGGACTCGCCCATTGGGCTGCCGATTTCTGGTGGTTGTATTCGCGCCCGTGATAAAGCGGTCGCAATCTTCATCAGATGTGGCCATGGGGATAAGTCGTGAGATCTCTTTTACCCTGTCGAAAGTAATGTTCCAATATTCGCTGGCTGCGGTGAAGACGGGCACGCCATTCCTTTTTTCATGACATTTTTCCTGCCAGTAATGCTGTCAGCAGTGGCCGCCTGCTCGAAGTTCGAGGGAGCATCTGGGTAAAGCGGCAAGTGCTAGCCATGACCGTCCTCGCTGACATCTCTCAGGTCCACGACGTGGCCCTCGAAGATGCGCATCGCTCCTGGTCTGGGCCCCCGCGGTGCAGGCGGCGCTGACATCGGGGGGAGCGAACAGGTTGGCATTTGCGTGCCACGGCCGAAGCCACCCTGATACGATGGAGGGCGCGGGGCGAACGGGTTTTGCGGATCCATGATGCGCGCTTGGCAAGCACAGACCACATAATAACTGAGACACGTAGGGACACACGTACGCGTTTCATTCGAAGCGTGCGTGTGTGTGTAGATCGGGATCAGAAATCAGTACGACCAGATCGCTAGCTCGGAGCAATTCGGTGGATATTATAAGCTGTAGCTGCGGATCGTCGCACAATCAAAGTGCAATGACGATGCGACGACGCCATAATTTCTGCACGCTTTTTTTTATGGCAGCACGGTACGACGCCGCCAGATTCACCGCCTCGCCATCCCTTATTCATCGTACTTCATGGTAGCACGATGATCGTATTATGCAAGTCCGTGGGGGGTAAGATCAACATCGGCGCTGGTATATTTGAGGTTGGCAACCACCCTGATTCGGCCACTCCCGATGAGATCTGGCTAATCCCGCTCAGTCCGGCTTGATCCTGGGCCCGATTTGGGCTCGTCCCGCGTTGATCCAGGCCTCGGAAAAATGAGCGAAATGTCATGCCAGATCCATCTGTCAATGCCTTTCCTTCCCCAGTGAAACAAGTCGGCGGTGGCCCTGATGAGTTGCGCTTCGACCGCAGTCTTCCACGCGCGTGCCCAACAAATCTCAATTGTTGGGGAATGGGAGTGTCCATTGCTCGTTTTCCTTCCCTGTCGTTCCGACGAAAACTTCCTTGAGGTCTGGGGAGGGCCTGTGGGGGTGGGAGCGTGATTTTTTCAATGCGGAGCACCAGGAGGTCTCGACCCATTCCCCAGGACCGCTTTTTCATCCCGAGTCGTCTTTTGACAGCCCCAGGGCCTGGCGAGGGCTCCTCGAGGCCGAAAATTGCGAAAAACCTGCGTCTTGATTTTTTCAATGCGTTGGATCTTTGGGTCCGCCCGCTCCCAGCCGGCCCCCCGCGCGCGGGGCCAGGCCCGCTCGCTGTGCTCCTTCCGGCTGTGCGGCTGGAGTCGGCAGAAGGCGAGGAGGAGGAGGACGAGGAGGAGGAGGAGGTGGAGGAGGAGCAGGAGGAGAAGGAAGAGGAGGACGTGGAGGAGGAGGGGGAGGGCCTGTGTGCGGCTGGGAGGTCCGCCCGCTCCCGACCGGCCCCCCGTGCGCGCGGGGCCAGGCCCGCTCGCTGGGCTCCTTCCGGCTGTGCGGCTGGAGCCGGCAGAAGGCGCCCGTGGGGCGTCCGGGGGTCCCGGCCACTCCAGCGCCCTGGGAAGCGGGCGTCGGGTGATGGGCCTGTTTTCCACCACCACCACCACCACAAGTTGGAGGGGGAGGGGGTCCTCCCCCTCCTCCTCCTCCTCCTCCTCCTCCTCCTCCCTCCTCCCTCCTCATCCTCCTCTCCTCCTCCTCCTCCTCCTCCTCCTCCTCCTCCTCTTCCGTCTCCTCTTCCTCCTCCTCCTCCTCCAACACCTCCACCTCCTCTTCCTCCACCTCCTCCTCCTCCTCCTCCTCGTCCTCCTCCTCTCTGCCCTCCTCCTCCTTCCCCCCTCCAACCTGTGGTGGTGGTGGTGGAAAACAGGCTCATAATCGGGGGCCCCCCAGGCGGTGCGGTGACCACACCGTGTGGTGAGTCAGTGGGGATCCGGGGTGACGGCACGGTTCTGGGGCGTGGTCTTTTTTCCTCCATGGACGTCGAAAACCGTCTGGGGCATCGCGGGGTGCCAGGAGAGGGCGGCGACGGGCCGTGCGGTGAGGGTCCGGGGTCTTCGGGGCGACCGCGCGATCCGTCACAGCACCTTTGAGGTCCCCATGTGGGTCCAGCGAGGGCAAGCTGAGACATACGGTCAGGAACGTTTGCCTGCTGCGTCGCGCCGCCGATTCCGGCCCACCACGCTTCGGCGCGGCACGCTGAGCACGTCCGGGTCAGCGAAAGTATCCATGTTCCGGGGGCGGAAAAGAGGGGGGTGATGACTAGGGGGGGTGGATATCATGGCGCGGGTCATGATATCTCCCCAGATTTCGTGGCGCCTCTTCTTGTTTTATTACGTCCCTGGCCCCCTCGCTGGGCCGCGCACATGCCGCCGGTCATGATTTGCACCCCCCCCTCTTGGACACCCCCCTCTGTCTGGACGCCCGAAATGGGTACTGAAAGAATGGGTACTATGCCCAACAGCGGATCTTGTTCATTTTGAACAAGATCCGCTGTCCACGCCGCCGCGGCCTGTGTCCTTTCGAGACAGAAGGCCGCCCGCCCAACAGCGGCCGCTGTTGGTTTGGGACAACATTTGCTGTTGGGCATAGTACCCATTTTTCGGTACCCATTTCGGGCGTCCAAACTCTTTGCCGCCCCCGAATGTTCCCAGCCCCGCGTCCCAGGGAGCGGAGCGACACGCTGCCAGCTTGCGGGGCGTTGCGTGTCGCCCGGGGCCGCCGCCGCGGCTCGCGGAGCAAAAAGTGCCTGGCTGTAGCAGATCGGATGCACAAGTGGCACGTCGCCGATTCGAGAGCAGTCGGGGGAGAAAAAGATACGGATACGTGTTGTCCCCCTTCGTTTTCGGCCTTTCCTGGTCCTCCTGGGGAATCCTCGTTGTCACCGCTGGATTCGCCTCGAAATTCTGGTCAGAACGCACCCCAAGAGAGGTCCAGGGACAACACGTATCCGTATCTTTCCGCCCCCCAAAGCAGGTTATTGTTTGCACACCTGGCGAGGCCTACAGGTTCTAGGCGGCCCGCCCCCCAAAGCAGTCGATTTTTTCAGTCGGACTGACGTGCAAGGAGGCGAGAGCGGCATGCGTGTCAGCCCACCTTCGTAAGCTCACTGCCAATACAGTATTGTTTGACGCACCCATCATCGAAACTTTGTTTGACATCGTAGCTGTTAAGGTAGGGTTACTATTCCATTCGCCAGCATGCACTGCGTCGGGAAGTGGGTCTTCAGTTACGCTTCTGCTTTGCAAGAGACGAGCCCGATTTTTTTAGAATGGAGCACAGGATGCGGAAGATAAGAGGGAAGATGATGAGGAGAAAGAGGAGGGGAGCAGACGGAGGAGGAAGCCAGAGACGAGGATTATGAGGAACATCGGGCGGGGATGACAGGGATGACCAGCGAGGAGGAGGAGGTCGGGGAAGACGCCACGGACGAGGAGGAGGAGGCAGAGGCAAACAATGAGGACAGTGCGAAGGTGTTTCTGCGGTAAGACGTGCTGGAGGGTACTGGAGAGGGACCCAGAGGGTGTCGCCTGTGCGACCTCCAGCACTCTTTCTCAACTCTCACGCTATTGTTGTCGCTTCGGCCATTCGCGCTGGAAAACGCCAGAACGCGCCTCACGAGGCTGAGTGAAATGGGTGTAGGAAGAGGAAGAGGAGGAGGAGGAGGAGGAGGAGGAGGAGGAGGAGGAGGAGGAGGAGGAGGAGGAGGAGGAGGAGGAGGAGAGGAGAAGGAGAAGGAGAAGGAGAAGGAGAAGGATGAAGTGGAGGGATCAAAAGATCAAAAGAAGTTGCCCCCCCCCCTCAGGCGAACTCGTTTGCCTCTTTGGCCTGGAACAGGCAGCTTGAAGCCCGACCACAACATGAGTGGAGTTGCGGCGGGTCTGATTAGGATGCGCTCAGTGGATCTCTGTTCTGAAGGGAGCTGTGGGATGCGATTTCGCTTGTTCGGAATATGATTTCCGCTCCGCTTTTCGCGTTGATCCGTTTTATACCACGCTCCTCATTGTGACGATACTAAGTGAACGTGGGGGACCGACTCGAAATCGTGTCCAATGCTTCAGGCCCCGCCCGCGTCGCGTCAAGATTCTTTGGGGGCGGGAGCATCGTACGGAGTGTCGCGGCTCGCGCTCCAAGGGGGTCATCTTCCGTCGCGTTTGCACGGCCGGTACTTTTGGGATTGTGTGTCGTCCCGCTGGCTCTTGCCCACCACGCTTCGGTGCGACACGCTCTACGCTCTGCACTTCCTGGCCGCCCGGCGCCAACGTCCCGAGCTTTTCCCAGCCTCCCCCCCGCGGAGCGGAGCGACACGCTATCCGCTTGCCGGTGGTAGCGTGTTGCCGGGGCCACCGCCTCGAGGTGCTGAGCAGAAGTCCCCGACCGCAGCGGTGGAGGCGCAGGAGCAGCAGCAGCAGCAGCAGCAGCAGCAGCAGCAGCAGCAGCAGCAGCAGCCGAGGCATGCGGGTCAGCGGCCCGAGGGCGAAAACGGCAGCGATCGCCGGGAGTGGCCGCTGGCCCCGCGTGGCGCGGGTCGCCTGGGCGCCAGCGCCCGATTTGCCTTCCCCCCCCCTCGGGGTTTGCGTTTTATCCCCCCCTCGGTTGACGGACAAAACGTTCTGCACCGCCCGCGCGACCAGCGTGCCGGCGCGAGCTTCAACGCGCCTCCCCTGCCCCCGATCCAGTGTTGGTTGGCAACATCAGCGGGGTGCAGGATTTTCGGCCACTCGACAGGTGGACACAGCGGGTCGCAGACCGCCCAGATTGAATCGGGGGCGCGGAGGGCGTTCACGAAGATCAGCACAAGGGGTGCAGGATTTGGTCCATCAAGCGCTCCCCTCATCTCCGTGTCTCCTGTTCCTCCTCCGAGGAAGGGGGAAGGGGAGGATGATCACGATGAGACCACGTCAGAAGCAGGAGCAACGCGAAATGGAGGAGAGCAGGAGCAGCAGGAGGAGGAGCATCTGCAGACGAGGCATGCGGAGCAGCAGCACGGGCGCGAAGACGGCAGCGACCGCTTCCTCGCGCGCTGCGCTGGCTCTCCCGACAAGTCCTCCACAACCCCTCCTTCACCTCGTCGCCTTCCGCATCCCCCCCCCCTGCCGCCAGCGCCGGCCCTCTCTCTCGACTCGCAAGGGCCGAAGACGAGCGCTGGGAAGGGTCGATGGGGGAGGGGGCCCGGGGGGGGGGAGCGAACTCAGGGAGGGCGGCGCGAGCCACCGATGGGGCGGGGAAGGGCGGAGAAAGCCGGGGAGGGAGAGCGGGGAGGGAGAGCGAGGAGGGAAGTGGGGGGGCCAGGTGGGAGGGTCAAGGAATACCGAGCAGAGAGGAGCAGAGGCGGGGGCCGCCCGCCCCTCGCGCGCGACTGGAATCCAGGATGGCAAGGCCGCGCGCCCACACGGCGCAGGACGCGAACGCGCGCTGCGACTCACGCACCAGGCCCTTGGCCTCTCAGGGAGATGGCCCATCTGAGCGGCGCCGGAGGCTTGCCCTATCCATCGGGCGGAACACGCGAGGAGGCCGCCGACGCTCGGAGGGAGCGCGCCATGCCGGCATGCCGCAAGAGGCCGCAAGAGGCCGCAAGAAGACGAGAACGTGCCCGGGGAGGGCGTTTGGTGGGAGCGTCGGAGGAGGAGGAGGAGACGGGCGAGGTTGGTAGCGGTGATACCACTACCAACCTCGCCCGGTGCATCCGCACGATTTGCGACGCGGAAAACTCGAAAGCGAAAGCTACGCACGGGGTAAGACCGAATGCATGCCCAACCTCCCCCCGCATCGCCCCAATAGACTCTGGGTTGCAAGTTCCAAACACTTATTATTGCTGCTGCTCTGCTGGTAGTTGTACGCACTGCTGGTCATGTTCCGTTGGGGTGGCCACGAGTGATCTCATGTTGTCGGTTTCCAAGGCTGCCTGGTCACTTTGATCATGTGTTGGTTGCGTAGCGCCCTGAGTCGTATCTTACGTGGGTATTGGCCTCACCGGCTGCATGAAGGTCACGGCCCTTCGGTGTCGTTGGGGATCTCGGTGGACTGCGCCTGTTCGATTTGGTCAATCATCTCCACTTGGGACATGCGTTGTTGTGCCCGTGCGGCCGCGTTCTGCGCGTAGACGTATTCCTGGGTGGCCTCCTCGGTGCGCTTCTGATGATGATGATGATGATGAGAAAGAGCGTGTTCTACCGCTGCTGGCGGAAAACCGGGGGGGGTCACTACCGGTTCGAACCCCTCCCCCCCCCCCCCTCCGGAAAACCGGGGGGGGTCACTACCGGTTCGAACCCCTCCCCCCCCCCCCCAGCTCATCATGAAAAGGGGGGGGGTCACTACCGGTTCGAACCCCCCCCCCCCCCCCTCGAAAACCGAGTGGGGGTGCGGACAGAGGTGGGGACGGTGTTGGTGGGACAGTGGTGAGGGGACAGCGGGACAGTGGTGGGGACAGTGGGACAGTGGGACAGTAGAGGGCCGGTAGTGGTGGGGACAGTGGTGGGGACAATGGTGGGAACAGGGGGGACAGTGGACAGTGGTGGGGACGGTGGTGGTGGGGACAGTGGTGTGGGCACAGTGGGAATGAGGTGGAAACAGTGGGACAGTGGAGGGTACAATGGTGGTGGGGACAGTGGTGAAGGCGGTGGCGAGGACGGCGGTGGGACAATGGGACAGAGGTACAGTGGGGACAGTGGTGGGGACAGTGGGGACAGTGGTGGGAACAGTGGGACAGCTCAGTGGGACAGCGGCGGAGTCAGTGGGACAGTGGGGACAGTGGGGATAGTCGGGCAGTGGTTGGGGCCGTGGAGACAGTGGGGAGAGTGGAACCGTGGTGGGAACAGTGGTGGGGACAGTGGGGACAGTGCGACAGTGGTGGGGGCACTGGTGGGGACACAGTGGGGACAGTGGTGGTGAGGACAGTGGTGCTGGGAACAACAGTGGAGGATGTGATGCGGACGGTGGTAGGGACCGGGAGTCGTTTGCTGGCGGTGAGTGGGGGGGTTTCGAACCGGCGGTAGTGATCCCCCTCCGGTTTTCGAGGGGGGGGGGGGTTCGAACCGGTAGTGACCCCCCCCGGTTTTCCAGATCCGGAGGGGGGGGGGGGAGGGGTTCGAACCGGTAGTGACCCCCCGGCTTTCGAGGGGGAGGGGGGGGGGGAGGGGTTAGGGGAGGGGGGGTTTTGCCGGGGGAGGGGGGGGGGGGAGGGGGTTCCAGCAGGGGGGGGGGGGATTTTCGGAGGGGGGGGGGGGCGACCCCCGGGCTCCGGAGGAAAAGGTTGGCAATTTTCCACAGTAAAGCGGCGGTGCATCACGCTCTCTCGATGATGATGATGATGATGATGATGATGATGATGATGATGATGATGATGATGATGATGATGATGATGATGATGGTGGTGGTGGTGGTGGTGATGGTGATGGTGATGGTGATGGTGATGGTGATGATGATGTGGATGGTGTTCCATTCTCTCCACGTTGCCTCCCTCTGTCTGTGTATGTCGATCTCGTGTTGGTGGGCCTCTCACTGCTGGTATAGGTATAGGAGCCGATCCCTGCCTGCTGTTGGGCATGATGCAGTTGGCCTTCTGATTGATCTGCGTGCTGTTGCGCCTGCTCCTGGTGCTCGTTCATGGCTGCGATTGGCATACTCAGTTGTTGCTCATGGTGCTGCGATTGTTCGGCGTCTCAAGCTCGCACCTGCCTCTCGATAGCCGGTGACTCTTTGCTGGAGGGTGGCCTCCGTGCGTCTTTCTCGGTGTTGTATCTCGACGTGGGCGTTGCGAAGAAGATTGCCAGAGCTTTCCATGCGTCTGCGGTGCTCTGCTTGCTCGCTGAAGTCATTGTTTCTCTATGTTTCGATGATGGAGATGTGGTGCTCTGTCTCCTTCATCTTGTTGCAGCAGGCGTTCGGCGGCTGTCTTCTCTGCAAGTCGCATAGGTTGTTGCATGGTGTTGTGATTATGCTCGTTGCGCTCGAGCTGTTGTTGTGCCTTCTCAAGCTGGTTCTCGAAGTCCACGATGTATATTCTCTGTTCCTGCGGTAGTAGGTTTTTCTGGAGGTCGATGTTGGCTCTCTTGATGCTTTCCTTTTTTCTCTTCAGCGCCGTGGAGCTTGGCTGTGACTCCTTCTTGTACGTAGTCATGGTGTGTGGCCATCTTGTCGTGTGTAGTCAGGGCGGTGGCGAGCTCTAGCTTTTGCTAAGCTCGGTCGGCTTCGCTTGTGGTATGCCTTTGCTCCTTCCGCTTGTTCTCGACGTTGACCTCGACACCCCGTAGGTGCTGTCGCAGCTCCTGTAGTTCGGCTGCAGCTTCTTCTCTTGCGGCTCCCAGCTCGTTGTTGATTTCGGTGAGGTTGTCGCACTTTCCCTTAGCCTCTTTCCTGTTGTTCCTGACGTCATGGATGAGACGTTGGTTGTCTTCCTTTCGCGCTTTCAGGATGACGCCGATGTCCTGCTCTTCTGTTGACTCCCCGGCTCCCTCCATGGTTGCCAGGTAGACCTTCACCTCCTTCGTGGGGTGCCCTCGTGTACTCGAGGTGGTCCTCCATGACCTCCTTGGTGCGCTCGATTTCCCTGGTTTGTTGGGCGAGTGGCATGCTGTTGATGATCACGGCTTTGATGAAGGCGATGTGGGTCTCGGCGTCAGTGGTCTGAAGATGATGGGTGCAGTTCCTTTACGTTGTTCTGTGACCTTGATCTTCTTCCACTCCTTTTTGGGGGTGGGGTCGATTGGTGGTATTGCCCAGCCGGGCCGACCCGCACTGAAGTGCCCGCGCACCAGCGCGGCCCTTGAGACGCGCTAGGAAGCCCACGCCGGTCAGCGCCACCGCGGCCGCGTCGGCTGGGCCAGACCAGCCAGCCAGCTCGGCCGCAGAGATGTGCCAGCCAGTGCCAAACAGCCACCGTAATCGCCGCAACATGGGTTTTGCAAACCAAGTTGCGGGTGGGAGGGTGGGATGAGTGCGCCGCCAGTTGAGTTGGCAACTTCAAGTTCTGCAAGGTAAATTCCTTTTTGTCATCAGGAGAAAGTCGGACCCCCCATGTTTATCGCCCCCCTCGTCACATTGCAATTGGCATGTGATTCTGCCCCGCACGTTTTGTTTTGCAACATACCTTTCCCCCAAAAAGCATTCGCGCGTTTTGGTGCGAATTCATACGAGAACCGTAAGTTTCCAATGATCACCAAATCCGACCAAACGGGCCTCTCGCGCGCGCATGTTGAAGTCATTCGAGCGCCCTTGCGCGCGTACTGGGGTGGCTTGACCCTGTCACGCGGGCCACTCGCGCCTGTCGTCCGCGCGCGCAAGGCGGAATCCTTTTTCCGTCTTCATCGCCGACACGTGGACACTATCATCGTCATCGGCGTGATGAGCATCGGCGCCATCAACAGCCTTGCCGTCGTCATCGTCATCGTTGTCACAAGCGTTGATACTCTCATCGTCGTGTATGCTGTTATCGATGTTGCCATGATATCACCCCCGCCAGTGTCACCGGCTCGGGCTGAGGTGCCCGCGCGTCAGCGCGGCCTGCGAGACGCGCAGGGAAGGTCCCAGCGGTCAGCGCCGCCGCGGCCGCGTTGGTCGCGCCAGATTAGCTGGCCGCTCTGCGCGCGGGCTTGCGCGCGCTCGCGAGGTTCCCGCGATGCGCCAGCCAGCACTAAGCAGTCATCGAAGTCGACGCTGCATGGGCTCTGCTAGCCAAGATGCGGGTGAGTGGGTGGGACGATTGCGCGAGCAGTGGAATTGTCATTTCAAGTCTGGCAGGGTTCATTGCGCCGTATAGGCTCCCCTCCTGAAAGGAATGTAGATACCCCCAAGGTTGATTGGTAGCACCTCGGATAATACAATTTACACATGACCCTGCCAGCGTTCACTTTGCATATGAATTCGTATCCTCCCAAGGAGTAACCTCACCCCTCCGCCGCCTGCATCCCTGTCAAATGATTTTATGCGCGCGAACTCGTTCATCAAACAAGCATTTTCTGATGACCCGCTCCATCAATATTTCACACATTCCACGCGCACGTCGTCGCGCGCGCATGTCGGAATCTTCTCAACCACCTTGCATGTCGCGAAGGTTTAAAAAACGTGGTTCCCAAACTTGTGGTGATTTCCAGCAGTGGAAACATGCGCGCTACTGTGAATTTTCCCCAAAGCCGTTGGTTGTTCTCGACACGTTCGTCAATTGAGGCCACGCGGGCCCCTCGCGCGCGCATGTCGGACTCGTTCGAAAGCCCCCGCGCGTTTGCTGGGGGGGGGCCCTGTCAAATCACGCCCTGCAGGCCATTCACGCGCGTCGGTCACGCGCGCAGGCCGGAATCCTTCCAGCGCATTCGTCGGCGACGCGTGGGCATCATCAACGTCATCGGCGCGACCAGCATCGGCGCCGTCATTGGCCTTTGTTGCCGTCATCGTAGTTTTTGTTTTTACCAACGTCATCATGATATTGCGCCCGCCCGAATCACCGACCCGCCCTGAAATGCTCGCGCGCCTGCGCGGCCTGTGAGACGCGCTGGGAAGCCCCCGTCTGCCAGCGCCATCGGCCGCGCTGGCCGCGCCAAAATAGGCCGACCGCTCTGCGCGCGAGCTTGTGCGCTAGCGCGGCCGCACCGACGCGCCAACCAGCGCCAAGCAGTCATCGCAGTCGCCGCCGCGTGAACTTTGCTTGCCAACTTGCGGGTGGGAAGATAGGATGATTGCGCAAGCATTGGAATGGACCCATCGAATGTCCTAACACATTTTAACTTTCTGAATCTACCCTTCCCCCAGGATTATCCGTCCGTTCTTTTGCACTGCGATGTCCATATCATTTTGCCCTATTGATCGTTTTCGGTATAAACTCATACCACCCCAGCTCAACCGGTAGCGACACCCCCCTGCCACCCTTTGCAACGGATGTTATGCACGCGCAATTCGCTCACCACAAATCATCAATGTCCAAGAACCCCTTGCAACATATGGAACGAAGTGCACACGCGCGTGCCGTGGCGCGCGAATTCCGAAAACTCTCAAAAACCTTAGTTCCGTAAGGCTTTCAAAATCGACCGCCCCGAAAACATACATAAAAAACAGATGGTTTCGCAGCGTCCGTTTTCCCATAAGGATCTGCACGCGCGCCCTTGTTAATATTCATCGATTTCCAATATGTTCATCAGACTCGGCCAAGCGGGCCTCTCGCGCGCGCATGTCGAACTCATTCCAAAACTTTCATCACCGACGCGTGGACACCATTATCGTCGTTGGCGTGACCATCATCGGCGCTGTCATTGGCCTTGCCGTTTCATTTTCATGATCGCCACGTTGTCGGCGTCACCATGATACCGCGTCCGCCCGAGTCACCGACTCGCAGTGAAGTGCCCGCGCATCAGCGCGGCCTGCGAGACGCACTGGGCAGCCCCCGGCGGTCAGCGCCATCACCGCCGCGTCGGTCGCGCCAACCTATCAGGCCGCTTTGCGCGTGAGATTGCGCGCGCAACCGCGGCCGCAGCGATGCGCCGGCCAGCGCCAAGCAGTCATCGCAATCGCCACTGCATGGGTTTTGCAACATAAGTTGCGTGTGTGTGTGTGGGACGATGGCGCGAGCAGTGGAGTTGACAATTCGAAGTCCTTGAAAACGAATTACACCACATAGATTTCACCACACATTCTGCCCCACGTAGATCGCACAACATGTGCTGGTATAAATATACTGGTTGGGATCCACATTGGCCAACACAGACTTTACGTGATGCAAACACGAGGCCGCAACGGGCGGTAACGTCGCGAAACCTCGCCAGACCCACCCAGCGCATGAGGCGGCAACGAGGCGGTAACGGGCGTCAACGTGACGAAACCTCGCTTGACCAACCCAGCGCACGAGGCGGCAACGAAGCGGCAACAGGCGGCAACGTGGCGAAACCTCGCGGGACCAACCCAGAGCACGAAGCGGCAGCGAAGCGGCCACGGGCGGCAACAGGCGTCAACGTGACGAAACCTCGCCGGGCCCACCCAGCGCACGAGGCGGCAACGAGGCGGCACCGGGCGGCAACGTGGCGAAACCTCGCCGGACCCACCCGGCACACAAGTCGGCAACGAGGCGGCAAAAGGCGGCAACGTGGCGAAGTTTGTCCGAAACCACCCAGCACACGAGGCGGCAACGAGGTGGCACTGGGCGGCAACATGGCGAAACGTCGCCAGACGCACCCAGCGCACGAGGCTGCAACGAGGCGACAACGGGCGGTCGCATGGCGAAACATTGCAAAACCAACCCAACGCACGAGGCGGTAACGGGCGGAAACGTGGAGAAACCTGGCTGGCAGCCAGTCCTTGAGGAGGACACGAAAGAACCCCTGAGTGCAAACACTGTTTGGGGATTTCTGCAACATGTTCAAGAATGGATGGGGGTCGTTTTCAAAATTGCTCTCTCGCATCAGCACCATTCGTTTCATGAGTTTGCGACAGCTCCAACGATGGAGTGGAGGTTGTTTCCAAAATGGAGCTCTCGCTTCAGCGCTGCGCACACTCGCAACAGTTTCAATGAACGGTGTCTTCTCAGAGTGTGGGCCTCGCCTCGCCGAAATGGCACGCCCGTGTGCTAGTGTTTCAAGAGAAGGCCATCTCTTGCAGTGAGATGGAACATGATGGAACGTTTGCAGGGACGTGTGGGGACGGGACTTGGGACGGGAGGGTGCATTGCGGCAGCGATGATGTGGACACCTCGGGCTTCTTGTGGTCCTCCTCCTCCTCCTGGCAGCCACCCGCCGTCCATTCGAGTGCACGGTGCTCCTCGATGGGGGCTGCGAAGCGCAGGGTGAAAGGGCACATCGTAGTGCTACCCCCCCGTCTGCGCGGGTCCCAGGAGGCTTCGCATCTTTCTCGCAGCGTCGGATCTCAGGGCACACCACCACCGGGTCTGGCCAGGGATCTTTTGGCGGCGAGCGCGGGGGGGGGGGGAAGTGAGAAGGAGAAGCCCTTCTCAGAAGGTGCGGACGTCCCCAGCCTTCTGAGAAGTCTTCTGAGCCATCCCCGAAGGCACAGAGACAACCTCTCAGAGGGCGCGGGGGCTTCTGAGACGCCCCGCCGCCTTCTGGGGAGGCCTTCTCCTTCTCGCTTCCCCCCCTCACGAACACGCTCTGACTTGGAGTATGCTGCGCCGAATCTGGGCGAGCGAGCGAGAGGTGCTGGCAGCCTCCGCGTGGCGGCGGTGCTCTCACCGGCAGGGCCCGGCGGCGGCCCCCCTGGCGCGAGGACGACGTCGCCGAGGTGCGGGCCGTTCACCACCTGAAGGCGTGCGCCAAGGCCGCGACGCTGCAGCGGAGGAGGAGGAGGAGGAGGAGGAGGAGGAGGAGGAGGAGGAGGAGGAGGAGGAGGAGGGGGAGGAGGAGGAGGAGGGGGGGGGAAGAGGAGGAGGAGGGGGAAGACGTGGAGGAGGAGGAGGAGGAGGAGGAGAGAGGAGGGAGGAGGAGGAGGAGGAGGAGGAGGCAGGAGGAGGAGGAGGAGGAGGAGGAGGGAGGGGGGATGGGGAGGAGGAGGAGCGAAGCGGAGCGAAGCGGAAGAAGGGTACAGTTGGCGCGTGGGTCATTGGAGGGGTGTCCTTTGCTTTATTTTTGTTTGGTCTTTCCACCTCGGAGAGTGTTCTTCGCTGTTGGGCACTGAGCCTTCGTCAAGGAGCTCGCGTTCTCGACCCGCGTTCTTGTGGCCATGCTCCGCGCTGCTGCGGGCGCCGCCCTGGCGCTTGCCCCCCCCTCGATTCGCACCCTTGCTCTTCCCACCTCCCCTCCCCTGGCTCCTCCTCCTCCTCCGCCTCGTCGTCCTCCTCCTCCTCGTCCTCCTCCTCCTCTTCCTGCCTGGGCAGCGCAGTGCCGGCTGTGTGGAGGCGTCGTATGGTTCCACGGGCCTGAAGGGACGGTCTGCGCGACGTCGGGTGGGTCGTCCAGGGCAGGTGCCCTGGGCCTTCGTGGCGTCCTCGGGGCGGTCCTCTCGGGGGGGTGGTGGGGCCTTCGGGCAGGTGTTCGGGAGCCCCGTCCCGCCTCGGCCAAAAGACAAACGACACCACTCCACCTGCGGCCCTCCATGCTGCGCTACGGCACATCAGGCGCCGCACGGCGTATACCACGCGGAAGCCCACTCCAGATCTGCGGGTATACGCTAAGTCCCTTGTGCCGTAGGTGGGGTACTGTCGTTTGTCTCGGCGGCGAGCGAGGGGGGGAAGTGAGAAGGGGCGGGCCTGCTCAGAAGTCTCGGAAGTCCCCCCCGCATTCTGAGAAGTGTTCTACGCCTTCCCCGAAGACAGAACAAGAAAGACCCTCTCGGAAGGCGCGAGGGCTTCTGAGGAGCCCCGCCGCCTTCTGGGAAGGCCTTCTCCTTCTCGCTTCCCCCCCCTCTCGCTCGCCGCCGATTCTGGGGGAGTTTTACATCCCTGGCGGTGCGCCACCGTTGCGCTGCGGTGGCGCTCGGCGGGCCCCGGCGGCGGCCGCAGCGCGGCCCCCTCGACCCCCCCCCCGCGGGCGGCGGCGGCGCCCCCCCCCCCCCCCCCGGGCGGGTGCGCGGCGGCCCCGTCGTGCCGCACCCGCGGGGCCCGACCCCAAAGGCCGCTGGCCCCTGGGCCGCTGGCCGCCTCTGTCGGCGGCGAGCGGAGGGGGGCAAGCGAGAAGGGCGAGGCGCCCGCCGAGACCGCGGCGCCCCACGGGCGCCCCACGCTCCGTGCGGGTGTCCAGGGCCCCTGCGCCTCGCGAGGCCTCGCCGCCGCTGCCGCGCTCGCCCGGCAGCCGCGAGCGACGCGAGCCACCTGCTCCAAGGCCCTTCGGCCCTGCCTGTGCGGCTTTTTTTTTGGGGTGGGCGGATCTCTCGAGCTCTCCGCCGCCTCCTGCGCGGCGCGCTGCGAGCAGGAGCGCAGCACAGCCGCGGGCACGCGCGGCATTGACGGTGCAGCTTCGAGGCGCTCGGTCGTGGAGCGGTGGCGAGCGAGGCTCGAGCTTCGAGGCTCTGGGTTTTCGCGCAACTTTGCAGTTTCTTGGCGGTTTTCCGCCCTCGGGATGCCTTCCGGCAGCCGCGCCTCGCCGAGGGCGTTCTGGGGGTTTCCGGATCGTCCCGAAGGCCCGCTGGAGACCCAAGTTATGACCCGAAAACCACATCCGGCGGCGAGCGAGGGGGGGGAGTGAGAAGGAGAGGGCCCTCTTCACGAGGCTGCGGGACTTCTCAGGAGGCCTCGCGCCTTCTGAGAGGTGCTCCCTGTCTTCGGGGGAGGCTCAGAAGCCCTCGCGCCTTCCGAGAGGGTCTTTCTTGTTCTGTCTTCGGGGAAGGCGTAGAACACTTCTCAGAATGCGGGGGGGACTTCCGAGACTTCTGAGCAGGCCCGCCCCTTCTCACTTCCCCCCCTCGCTCGCCGCCGAGACTAACGACAGCACCCCACCTGCGGCACAAGGGACTTAGCGTATACCCGCAGATCTGGAGTGGGCTTCCGCGTGGTATACGCCGTGCGGCGCCTGATGTGCCGTAGCGCAGCATGGAGGGCCGCAGGTGGGGTGGTGTCGTTTGTCTTTTGGCCGAGGTGCGACGGGGCTCCCCCGCCTCTTCTTTCTTTCTTTGGCGCGGCGCAAGCAGCCCAGACTACAGCCGTTTGATACCCATGTGTGAAGAAGACGGGCAGCTTCCTTCGAAGCCTCGTCGAGCGCTCTGGCTTCTGCTGCAGACACGCTGCAAGGCGGGTGCAGCAACGTGCCGTGCACCATCAGGGTCTCACACGTGTAGGTCTCATGCGTGTGTAGCCTCCCGCCCCTTCTCCCCCCCCCCGGGGGCGCGGGGGCTCGCGGCCGAGCAGCGGCCCGCCGTTGCTGCGACGCGATTCGCAGGCGACGTGCGGCTGAGAGTGTGCTTCCGATGGCGGCCATGCTTCTGACGCCTAGGAGGAGGAGGAGGAGTAGGAGGAGGAGGAGGAGGAGGAGGAGGAAGAGGAGGAGGAGGAGGAGCTGAAGGAGAAGGAGGAGGAGGAGGAGGAGGAGGAGGAGGAGGAGAAGGACCAGGAGGAGGAGGAGGCTGGCCCACTGTCAGTATGGGCTCCCGTCGAGTCAGGCGATCGCAAGCATGGATTGATGGGGCGTGGATCAGCGACGGGTCCCGCTTCCATGGGAGATCGCGGCTTTCCGCCGCCGAGCGAGGCGGCACTGGCCGCACTTTGGGGGAGGGCACCTCCCCGGTCCATGGATTTGGCGACCGCGCGCCAAGTCCACGAATCGCTAATCCATGTTTGCGCGCCCCCGATCGACGGTCGCCGCGCAAGCAGGCACGTGGTTCGGGGCCCACTTCCAGGGTCCCCCCAGGCTGTTCGGGCGACTCGCTCCAGGCAGGGTCTGGGCCAAAATGGGGGGGGGGTGCTCACGCTGCTGGCTGTTGGGCAGCCGCGCCGGTGATCTCCCGTTGCGGTGCGGTGTGCCGAGGACGAGTGGCGAGTGTTTGGGGAAGTCCGTTCTCTGGACTGCGGAGCGGCTCTCCTCTGCGGCGTTCCGCCCGTCCGCCAGACGTCGGGTGATGACGGGTGGGAAACAGGCGCAGCCACGGGTCTGAAGAGGCAGCTGTCGTCCTCGGGCAAGTGTTATGATGCTCCAAGCTACTTTCGCCTTGGCCACCAGGAAGAATTTCGAGCGCCCAAACAAGTACCGAAACTCAAGGGTTTTCACGTGCCGGGCCCTGGGAGACACTATTTCGACACTCTTTTGACATTTTCTGGGTGCTCGAAATTCTTTCTGGGATGCGGTCCTTAAGTAGGACGGGAACAACAAAAGGACACCATCGGCATGATGCGTCGTGTCGGTGTTGGCGCTGAGGGCCATCACAGACAAGCAGCGCTGCTCGGCCTGGACATCGCCGACGGCGAGGGGGCCAAGAGCTGGGGGCAGGAACCTTGTGGTGATCCCCGGTCGTGCACTTCGAGTTCTCCTGGGCCGCACCGCTGTGGCCTCCCCCCTCGCGTTGTCTGAACTGCGCGGGGGGGGGGCAGCCGCCTGGCATTTCGTTTCGGCCAGTGGTCCGCAGACAAGTCCAAGGAAAGGGATGGATCAGAGAGAAAGGGGGGCAGGGAGGAAGGGAGGGAGGAAGGGAGGGAGGGAGCTGCAACAGAGAGGGAGGGAGGGAGGGCCAGGGAGGGAGGGAGACAAGTCCAGGGAAGGGAGGGATCGGACCAGAGAGAAAGGGATGGAGGGAGGGAGGGAGGGAGCTGCAGGAGAGGCAGCAGGAGGGCGTGCGCCGTCCACCAGGTGGGACTGGCCGTAGGAGGGACATGGATCCCCAGGCGAGCACTCCGAGGGGCAGCAGCAGTGCCGCAGCAGCTGCCACATGCTGCGGGGCTCGTGCCGCGGGACCTGAGATGTTCGGCGCCTCCGCTCCAGAGGGCGTGCCCCTCGGTCGTTGAAAGCAGGTATCTTGGGGCTCCCAGATTCCAGTCTACCGTCGGCGCCCTCCTGCTTCGATGACCGGGTGGCTTCACCTCTCTTCCCTCTTCAGGGGGCGGGCGGACACTCAATCTGCTTTCAGAACGCCTTCCTACGTTCAATGCTTCTACATACCTCTTCCGACCGATGGGTTAAGGGTGGCTATCGGTGCATCCCTCCCTCTTCCGTCCCTCCCTCCTCCCGCCCGTCGGCCATCCAGCCCTGCAGCCCCGGCGCGGCTTCCTTCCGACTCCTGCCCCCCTCCACTTCCCATCCTCTCCAGCTTCGGGAACCTATAGGGAGCCATTCTGCTCCCCTCCCCTCTCCCCTCCCCTCCTCCCCGCCCCTTCCCCCCTCCCTCCCGGCTCACTCCCTCGCCCCTGCACGGCTCCCCCCGTGCCGTCCCTGCGCGCCGAGGCTGGTGGTGGTGCGCCGAAGGGGAGGATCGCTCCCGCTTTTCTTTGCTCGCGCGTGGGTGCCACGGGAGGATGAGGCTACGTCACGACGACGACGGCGACGACGGCGACAAGGTTACGTCACGACGGCGACGGCGACGGCGACGGCGACGGCGACGACGGCGACGGCGACGACGGCGACGACGACGAGGACGATGACGACGACGACTGCGACGACGACGACGACGACGACGACTGCGACGACGACGACGACGACGGCGACGGCGACGGCGACGGCGGCGACGACGGCGACGGCGGCGACAAGGCTGCGTCACCGGCGGGGGGGGGGGGCGGGGGCACGAGGAGCTCGCTGCGCGCGTCGCGCGTCGGGGCCGGAGCGGCTGCCCTTCCCCAAGGGGGGCGGCGCGCTGGCACGACGAGAGGTCGCCGCGCGGACTCGCGGGGCGCGATGCCGCGAGGGCGGCGAGGGAGCACAGGGGCAGCCGCGAGGGCGGCCAGGTAGCACAAGGGCGGCCGCGAGGGCGGCGAGGGAGCACAAGGGCGGCCGCGAGGGCGTCCAGGTAGCACAAGGGCGGCCGCGAGGGCGGCGCGGAAGCACAGGGCGGCCGCGAGGGCGGCGCGGAAGCACAGGGCGGCCGCGAGGGCGGCGAGGGAGCACAGGGCGGCCGCGAGGGCGGCGACGAAGCACAGGGGCGTCCCAGAGCGGGCTCGACTGCACGCGAGGGTGACCCTTCGCCGGGGTGGCCTCTGGTGCGGGCTCATCGGGGTCCCTCCTCCTCCTCCTCCTCCTCCTCCTCCTCCTCCTCCTCCTCCTCCTCCTGCCAAGGTTTTCACCACCGCCCAGCACACCCCAGGCTTCAGGGTAGCGAGGGTGGCGCGGAGACGATGCCACCTTTCCTGGAGGTCTCCGGGCACCACCTCGCCATCTTCAGCCAGCCATTTCTCCAATCTCTTCCCGATGGTGACGTGGAAGGAGTCGTCATGAAGCTCTTGGGCCAAGGACTGGTAGATCGCCTTCTGGACGGGGACGCTGTCGCGTCCCTGGGAACGCCTCGCGTGCTGCTCGATCTCCCTCCGGGCCTTGTTGAGACTGGCTGCCGCGCGAACGCCGTTACGACGAAGTCGAGCGTGAGGGCGCGCCGAGAGGTGGTCATCGAACGTCTGGACCATGGCGCGCTCTTCTTTCCAAAACGGAGCAGACCACAGCCCCTGTACCACCCGTGTCGCCAAACCCTCCTCAAGCGCATGCTCGCGCAAGCTCTCCAGCCATCTCGGCCACTCTGTCATGGTGACCGCCGCTGCGCGCCACATCGTAGCGAAGGACAGGGCGAGCATCGACGTGAAGGACTTCATGGACACCCAGCGCCGCATGCTGAGCAGGTCGTTTCTGGTGAACGCCTTGGGAGGGCAGCGCAGGACGCGATGTAAACCATCAAGTTCGCTGAAATATAGCTTGGGGTCTATAACGAAGAACTGCATGAGGTAGCTCAGCACGCGCAGCGCCGCCGAGTTGTAGTCGCGCACTATCACCTCGTTTGGCGCCGGGCAGTCCCGGAGTAGACACAAGCGCATGTGGTACTTGCCTGCCGCCTCCGCCCACTGCATGTCGTTCGTTGCGCCCGGGCCGAGCTTGACGCCCAAGTATTTCATGAAGCTCGCAATTCTGAAGTCCCCCCATCCCTCCATGAGAGTGCCCAGTTCCACGCGGAGAGCAGCAACGTCTGTATCTGACAGGATGCCCCAAAGCGGAACCAGAACGCACTTCGACGGCTGGAGCCGGAGGCCGGCCATAATCGACATGGCCTCGAAGTGCGGCTTCAAACGTGTAATGTGCGCGAGGGCGGTCACGATCAGTCCGAGGTCATCCGCGCACGCCGCTAGGCTGCCGCAGCGCCAGCGGAGGACATGCCGGTCGTACTCCATGTTCATCCTGGCGCTCCTCGCCATGTCGTTGCTTGAAGGCTCAATCAAGATCTTCTGCATGCCAGCGAGGAATGGGTTGAAGGCCAGGGCCCATAGAGTGCCGCTAAGAGGACACCCCTGCGCTACGCCGGAGTCCAGAGGGCACAGCACGAAGAGTGCACCGCCGGAGCGAACCCAGCAACACTGGTCAACGTACAGCGCCTGCACGAGCAGAAGGTATTCCGCAGGCAGCCCATATCTCCGCAGACTGGCGAACAACCAGTGGCGTGCCAGGGACGGGAACGCCGCGGCTACATCGAAGGATCACATGGCTGGGCGACGCTCCTCCGCGAATGGTGCGACGCCTTGGGCCCGCGCCTGCAGGTCCAACTGCCAGATATTGTCTGTGAAGGTCCGGCCCCGGATGAAGCCACGCTGCACGTCGTCAACGCACTGCTCGGCCAGCGTGCGCAAGTAGCGATTGCCAGCTGCAGCGCAGAGCTTCGCATCCGAGTTCTTCAGTGTCAATGGCCTGAGGGCCCCTGGCGTCCGAATGCATTCCGTCGCCGACGGCGGCTGGTCACCCTTCGGGATGAACAGCATCAGCGAGTGATTGAATTGAGGAGGCGGCTGGGCGCCTCGCATGAGCTCCATCATTACCGCGTGCAAAATCTCGAGCGACCCCTCCGAGGAGAGCCAGGCGCGGTACGGCAGCATATCGGGGCCCGCAGCCGCCGGGCGCGCGTGGCGCGCCACGTGCTCCAGATCCCCCAGCGTCGGCAGTGGGAGCGGCTGCTCCGCGAGCGGCGGCATGACCTCATCCAGGTAGCGCTCCAGGTAGCGCTCCAGGTTGGCTGGAGCATGGCCGACAAGCCACCGAATGCACGTGTTAGATGAGCGCCTGACGTGCAGGTTCGGCTGCCAGGCCGAGGACGACATATGCCATTACCTACGATGCCCGCGCGCTTGGCATTTAGTCTCCCTCCCGAGATGGATCCCTTCCGCACGACTGCTTGTCCGACTCGGCCTCGGGCTTCCGGAGGACCAGATCGAGGATGATGAGCTTCAGCGGGCGGCAGTGCGCATAGCTTTGATGTACCACCTGTACAACATCATCCGTCACGAAATCGCAGACAACACCTACGACTACAACATGCACACCAGTGCCCTGAGTGCTGCCCGGCAGCGCGTCTAGGCCTGGAGTTGCCTCCCTGGGCTTCGTGTCCTCCTCCTCCTCCTCCTCCTCTTTCTCCTCCTCCTCCTCCTCCTCCTCTTCGTCGTCCTCCTCCTCTTTTGTCCCCTTCGCCGATCGCCGAGCGCGCTGCGACAGCAGCCGATGGCGCGCTTGGATTTGGCCCCCCCGCGCCCCCCCGGCCCCGCGCACCAAGGGCCGCTCTTGCCCAGGGCCGCTCTTGCGTGCACGTGGCCGATGGGCCTTGTCGCCAGGGGATCGAGGAGACGCCTGCCTACCCTGAAGTCGGGTACGTCCCTCTACATGAGGAAGACTCAAAAACGGTAGAAAAATAGTGTGGGGACGATCTTTTGAGCATGCTTTGAGTATCGAATCTTGGTGGGGTATGTTTGATCTTTTGTCCACAATCCCCCTGTAGAGAGAGACACGCCCGACCTAAGCTTGCCCCTCTCTGACGGCGCAGGTGAGGCGGAGGCAGAGAAGCCACTGCGACTCCGCCGGGCGTACGTGCGTCGGCAGACGCGGATGCTGACCCGCCGAGAGGGGGCACCGCTCGGGGTGCCCAGCCCGTCCGGGGCCGGCCAGGTGGTGAGCATGACTGGTCGGCGTCGCGGGGGAGATTCGGCGGCGAGCGAGGGGGGGGAAGTAAGAAGGGGCGGGCCTCCTCTCGAAGAAGAGGGAACGCCATAACCATAGACTCTTGGCGCTCCGCGCGGACTTCTTGGATCCGAGCCGGCCCCCCCCCCCTGGCAGCGCCTCTGGCGCCGCCCTTGGCGCGCTCCGCACGCCAGCGAGGAGGGTCCGGCGCAGACCCAAGAAATCCGCGCGGAGCGCCACAAGTGCATGTTTATAGCGTTGTTTTGTTTTTCTATTCTAAGAGGGCTCGTAGGTCTCCCGGCCTTCTGAGAAGTTTTCGAAGCCTTCCCCGAGGACGCAGAAGGCTTCGCAGGAGGCTGGAGGGCTTCTGAGAAGTCCCGCCGCCTTCTGAGAATACCTTCTTCTTCTCACTTCCCCCCTCGCTCGCCGCCCAAAAAAGGTCGTCGTTCAGGTCGACCCCCCCCCCTGCCGCTAATGCCTGCCGCTGCCGCCGATCGTCTGGGTGACGTTGGCCGTTAGCGTGCTCCTGTCGGCGCCGCTGCGTCCTCAGTTAACCTCGACGATTAGGATCACAGCCTGCGACATGCTTGGAAAAGAGACGCGCGAGCGGGCACGCGCGCGAGCATCTTTATACCAGTGTCCTCACACCTGCAGAACGGAACTCAGTAAGCCATGGCGTATGTGGACATGAAGGACCACACCACTAAGAAGAATCAGGAACGCGAGTACCATAATAGAGAGCGTACTCGCTTGTTTAGATGTGGATAATCAGGCAAACCACGTGCTACCAGCCAGAAGTATAATGGAAACCGTCGTCATGACGAACGCCATCAGCCAGATCACGAGAGTTGCATCGCCCCGACAGGTACGTACGCATCACGCGACCAAGCTGGTTCATATATTGTATATGTATATCCGATAAAAGGCCCTCAACGAGAACATGTAAAATGCATGTGTTTGCGTTTCCTCAGCCGCGGGCGCACCGTATTGCCACTCCCGAGGAACAACCTCCCACACCTGGGCGCGAAACGCATTCTGGGGACGTTCTCTTTTCGCCTTCGCACTCGGAGGGCGACCCGGACCTCGCAGTCGGCTGGGGTCCTGCAGCCGAAGCGAATCGGAAGCCACACATGCGGAACTTATGTTGTTAATCGTTCCCCCCACATTCTGTGACCGATCGTCATCTCACATACCGTAAGGAAAGAAGAGGAGCAGGCTCAAATTGTTCTGCGCAGTGTGACGCGTCGCACCCCACCACGGCTGTCCCAGGACCCAATAGGCCTGCTCTCCACCACCGCCACAATGAGTCGGAGGGGAAGGGGGTCCTCCTGGGCACGACTGCACGAGGGCCAAGGTCTGGTCCAGATGCCAGGGCCCTTCAGAAGAGCAAGTACAGGTCGACAGCGCCAGTGATGCTCTCCCGAGCCCACCCTCCAGGTAGATCGTGCCAGCACGAGAGGAGATGCCATACCCAGAAACTGGTACAGGATGGACATACCAAGGCTGAGACCCGTACGAGATACTGCACAACCATTGAGCCACCCAGTGACAGGCCAGCCATCCTTGAGAGGAACGCTGAACCGAATATGAAGGAGCAGGTGCCATCAAGTGTGAACCACGAGGCTGCGCAGAACAAAGAAAGGCGGAGGAGAAGAAGCCGACGTGCCACCGTAGTCTGACACCGATCTTGACTCCCCACGTGTGTAGAACTCGGCCAGCAGTACCTCGCTGTCGGTGCCGTGCCCGTTGCCCTCTGCGTCCTGGCCGCTGTCCACCTCCCTGCTGTCCAAAGAATGTGACCTTGGTGGAGGCGTTGCAGAAAGCCAGCAGGCACCCATGCCCGAGCTCTCGAATTCCGCTGCTGAGGCTGTTGCTCAGGTTGTTCGCGATCACGTCGAAGCTGAGCTTCCCGCCAAGGTAGCCCAGCTTCTGGACGGCCGCCACGGACTTGTCCGCGCACCGGTGGTACCAAGGAGGCCCATCGGAGGTTAGGGGGGAAGGCGGCCCAGGGGCACCGCTAAAATAGCGGATTTTCCACCGCACGCCACCGCCAACGGCGTGCCCTCTTCCCACCCCGCGGCCCCACCAACACTGGAGGCGGCGAGGCCCCCGCCGCGCCCCGAGGAGGAAACCCACGCGCGCGGGGCGGAGGCACGCGCATGAGCCCAGGCTGCGGCGGCTCTCACCCCCATGAGAGCCGATCGGTTCTAATGAGGGCTTGAGCCAAAATGGCTACGGCATGGAGTTGGGTCTTCCTCCTGCTCCTCCTGCTCCTCCTGCTCCTCCTCCTCCTCCTCCTCCTCCTCCTCCTCCCTCCTCGTCCTCGTCCTCCTCCTCCTTCCCCCCTTCAACTTCTGGTGGTGGTGGTGGTGGTGGTGGAAAACAGGCCCATGATTTACAGCTGTAAGCGGAGGTCACAGATTTGCCCCGCCGCGGCCGTTCAGTGTCGAGCGCCTTCCGCGGGGACGCTTCGGCCTCGGGGCACATACAGAAAAACGTTGCGCGGTGATGCTGACCTCTCGTGGCTTGCTGCCTTGGTCTAAGCCCCCTCGAGGGGACGCGGATTGCTTGGGGATGAGCTTGTTTGCGTGGGGAAAAACATATAGAGACATGTTGCGCGGAGTCCATTTGACTGTTTCTGGGACCCCCCTGCAGCGGAGATCTTTCAAGGCTGGACCACCTTTGCGGCGGTAGAGGTATGGGCCGACGTCGCCGCCCAAGAAGAATGCAGTGAGCATGCCCCGAGGGCTCCCACAGTCGTCTGTACGAGGAGTGCTTGTCCCTCCTTGGGATTTCTAGCGAACCCTACCCGGACCCCACGGGGCTCAACTCACCCTACGGTAGATTCGCATCTTGTCGACCAGCGGCGGCCCCGCCGCCGGCGTTCAACGTCGAACGCCGCTGGCGATCCAGACTCGGTCGATGTTGAAGGATCTGACGTTTCGGAAACGGCCGATCTTTCAAGGTTGAATGATCCCCGCAGTGTCAGGAACCCACGTTGGGGTCGACACGACACGAACCCGCGGTGCCCCAATCCGTGCGCGATTCCCCGCCCGATCCTCGCAGGGGTGTCCCAGATGATGCCCACCTGCGCCGCCGTTCATGTCCACCAGAGCTATTCTGAATATTTTATGTGTGCCTGCGCCTCCCAGGGGCCCACATAATGCAGTACAGTGAAGCCCCATCCCAGAAGCACCCCGCTTGCCTCTAGGGTGCCCTGGGTTTCTTGGGTTTCAATGGTTTTGCGATGGGAAGCGCGACGTTCCCATACCAAAAATCAATGGACGTACTGGGGTCTCAGGGTTGGGTCTCTCGTGGACGGTTTCTTGTGGTCGAGCCCCTACTGTAAATGCCCCGTCCCCTCCCCGCGGCTTCGTTGGAGGCTCCTCGGCTCCGCGGGCGCCGGACACGACCCGAGTGTGCTCCCAGATGTCCCAAGAGGCCTCCCTCATGACTCCATAAGCCAAGAGGCCACCGGAAACCATCGGGAGGATTACCCAGACCGCCCAGATCAGTGAAAGCCTGAGGAATACCCCTGGTATTCTGACGGTTCCCATGGAGCCGTGGAGGAGCCACACAGTGCCCCAAGGGGCCTCAAGAGACCCCAAGAGGGCCCCAAGATGGCACAGCATTGCGTCAAGAGAGCCCCGCGAGGGCCAAAGATGACTCCCGGAGGAGCCGAAGACGGGCCAGGATGGCCCCGATGCCGCGCAAGACGGCCCACAACCGCCCAGAGAGGCCCCAAGGCCCCCCCCCACGACGGATGGATGATGATGAGGAGGCGGACGAGGTGTGGGAGGAGGCAGAGGAAACACCCACCTGCCCACCCCATCACTCCTTCCTCCCCGCCCTCCTCATCCTCACCATCCTCATTCCTCGTCATCCCTCACCACTCGTCCCTCCTCCCAGCTCCCTCTTTCACCCACTCCGCCTCCCCTTTCCTGCCCTTGACTTGTGGAGTTGGCGAAGCTTTGAGGATCGCGCGAGCTACATTATTACATGTGTGTTGGAATGTTCTTTTAAGTTGTAAATCCTGGTATTGAGTTGTACGCCCCCCAACCTAACCGGAGCCACGAACGCGTTGGCTTTGAAACACGCGGATACAGTCTGTTCTGGCACGGTCCCTCTTCCGCGCTGCACGCAAAGCCCTAAGACCAGTAGTATTTGAGCGCGCGTGGAAGCGAGGGCGATGCTTCCAGCTTGTGTATAGCGCTTGGAGAGTCAGCCCGAATCGTCCATGGGGATCGCGAGTCTTGGCGGCGCGCCGCGGGGGAAAGCGTCGGAGGCCTGGAGAGGTTGACATCGACATCAGCATCGGCGGCACGCCCCGACCGAGGGAAGGTGCTCCCGATCTCGGCGGCGCTGGCAAGGTTCGGGCTCCCGAGGGGGCCAGAAGATCACCCGCGGCACCCAGCATGCCCTGGGTGGAGGTGGAGGGTTTCTCCGAAGGGCTTAGGCGGCCAGTCCTCCTCCTCCTCCTCTCCTCCTCCTCCTCGTCCTCCTCCTCCTCGTCCTCCTCCTCCTCCTCCTCCTCCTCCTCCTCCTCCTCCTCCTCCTCCTCCTCCTCCTCCCCCTCCCCCTTCCCCTTCCCCTCCCCCTCCTCCTCGGGTCGCCTACGGCCCCTGGTGGAACCGTGCAGGAGGAGGCAAGCCCTATGTGTTGGTGTTGGAGGCAATGCCCGAGCCTCCAGAGTCTGCCCACGCTCTGGGACGCTCTCGGCATCGGCTCCGACGGCCCAGCTTCGTCGGGCTGCCTGCCATGGGGGGAGGCCCCGCGCCGAACTCACCGACCTGGCCTGCTGGGCTCCTTTTTTCCACCACCACTGCCATTGGTAGGGGAGGAGGGAGGAGGAGGAGGAGGAGGAGGAGGAGGAGGAGGAGGAGGAGGAGGAGGAGGAGGAGGAGGAGGAGGTTCCTTTTCTCTGGCCCCTTTTGGTCCTGGGGCCTCTTCCCGCCACGGCTGCTGGCGACCGCTCAGGCCTCCAGAGGCCTTCGGACCCCTCGGTGTGAGGGCGCAGCTGCCGCGCTGTGCTCTCTGTGCGGCAAAGACCGCCGCCTCCGCGGCACCAGCCGCGGAGGCGTTCGGCCGCGTCGCGAGAGCGACATTGGGCCGCGCTCGAAAGGCTCGAAAGGAGGAGGAGGAGGAGGAGGAGGAGGAGGAGGAGGAGGCGGAGGCGGAGGCGGAGGCGGAGGCGGAGGCGGAGGCGGAGGCGGAGGCAGAGGCGGAGGCGGAGGAGGAGGAGGAGTCGGAGGCGGAGGCGGAGGCGGAGGAGGCGGAGGGAGGTGGAGGCGGAGGAGGAGCAGGAGGAGGAGGGAGGAGGAGAGGAGGAGGAGGAGGAGGAGGAGGAGGGAGGAGGAGGAGGAGGAGGAGTTGGAGGAGGAGGAGGAGGAGCAGGAGGAGGAGGACGACCTCCTCATCCTCCCTTCTCCCCCGTCCTGCATATGGCAGCGGTGGGAGAATTTGCTCGTCATGGCCCCGCCGCTTTTTCGTCGACGGCCCCGCAGGTCCAGCTCGAGCCCCCTCGAGGCTGGAGCCTCTCGCCTCCCCCGGCGTGAGGCGAGGAGCGGCGCGAGGGGCCGCGGGGAGTGGCTCGGCGCGCACACTTAGAAGGAGTTGCGGAGAGGCCGCGTTCAGGGGCGGCCACGAGGGGGTGAGGGGATGTCGAGGTTCAGTCCATTTGACAGTCCCTCCTCCCCCTGCCCCTCCCTCCTCCTCCTCCTCCTCACCTCCTCCTCCTCCTCCTCCTCCTCCTCCTCCTCCTCCTCCTCCCTCCTCCTCCTCCTCCTCTCCTCCTCCTCCTCCTCCTCCTCCCTCTCCTCCGAGCTTCGAGAGCTGCGGGCATGGGGGCCTTGGAGGGCCCCCAAATTCAACGCGGTTTGGGAGTTTTCGTCTGGACTTTGTCGGATGTGGTCTGCATCTGGGCGGATTTTGGACGACACTTGGACAATATCTGGGCGGAATCTGGACGAAAGGGTGGAGAGGGCTGGTTAAAATCTGGACGACATCCTGTCGAAATCACGTTGATGATAGGGCCGCGAAGGTCCACAGAGGCTCCCATGAAGACCCACCCAAGTATCATGACCAGGGCCACTATATCTCCCCAGATGTTATGGCCCTTCTTCTTCTCGACTACGCGCAAGAGTGACCCTTCGCCGGAGTCAGCTTCGGTGCGGGCACACACCGGCCCCCCCAGCATTGGCTGCCGCGCTCGGATTTGCCCCCCCTCCTCCCCCGCCGCCCCCGGCGGTCCCCCGAAGCCGCGCCACCAAAGGTCACTCTTGCCCAGGGCCACTCTTGCGTGTAGTCGACCTCCTCTCAAGACGCTCCCTGGCCTTCCCCCCCCCCCTGGGGCGCGCGCGTGCCTCGGACCGTGATCTGCACACGCCCCTCTTTGGCGCTCCCCCCTCGGACGCCCCCGATGCGTCGGGCGAGGGCGGGGGGGCGGCGAGCGGCGGGGGTTGTGCACCGCAGGGGCTCGACGTGTGCGCACCGCGTCGGCTGGTCGGCCAGGGAGCCGAGGGCACTCGGCGCGGGAGCTCGGCGCACGTGCGCTCCGGCGTCGTCGCGGGGGGCGGGGGGCGGGCGGGGCAGTGCGCCTGTGCACCGAGCTCCTTGGCCGACCAGGTGACCTGGTGTGTGCGGCCTCGGGCCTCTCCTGGCGCGGGGGAAGGGAGAGGAGTGCAGGGAGGAGAGTCAGGCGACCGCGGATATGGATCGAGGGGGCGTGGATTAGAGACGGGCCCCGCTTCCACGGGAAATCGCGGATTCCCGCCGCCGAACGAGGCGGCACCGGCCGCACTTTGGGGAGGGCACCTCCCCCGATCCATGGATTTGGCCATTGCGCGCCAAATCCATGGATCGCTAATCCATGTTTGCGCGCCCCCGAGAGAGGGGGAGACGAGTGCCGACCAGGGGCGGCAGCCTCCCGGAGCCAACGAGCCCGCCAGGCGTGGGAATCTCATGATCCCCGGTGTCAACACCGACACGCCGTGGAGGCCTCGCGGCCTCGGTGGTTGTCGTTGCTGGCCTATGCTTTGCAGGGAGCGGCGACGGTGAAAGGGGCTTGCATTCTGTGGCACCGCTTGGCAGGACGATTGCGATGATGGTGACGGTGCTGTTGATGATGTGTTGTTGATGATGATGATGATGATGATGATGATGATGATGATGATGATGATGATGATGATGATGATGATGATGATGATGATGATGATGATGATTGTGATGATGGTGATGATGGTGATGGTGATGGTGACGATGATGGTGATAGTGATGATGATGATGATGATGATGATGATGATCATGATCATGATCATGATCATGATCATGATCATGATGGTGATCATGATGATGATAATGATGCTGCTGCTGATGATGATGCTGGTTATGATGATAATGACGATGATGACGATCATGATGATGATGGTGGTGGTGATGATGATAATGATGATGATGACGATGATGATGATGATGTGGTCATGATGCTAATGATGATGATGGTGATGGTGATGCTGATAATGGTGATGATGATGGTGATAGTAATGATGATGATGATGTTGATGATGATGATGGTTATGGTGATGCTGCTGATGGTGATGGCGATGATGATGGTGATGGTGATGACGATGCTGATGACGATGAGGATGGTGGTGGTGATGATTCCGATAAGTATGATGATGGTGGTGATGGTGACGATGGTTATGATGGTGGTGATGATGATGGCGATGATGATGATGATGATGATGATGATGATGATGATGATGATGACGATGACGATGATGATGACGATGATTATGATGATGATGATGATGATGATGATGATGATGATGATGGTGGTGGTGGTGATGATGATAATGGTGGTGGCCTGATGATAATGAGGATGATGGTTACGATGACGATGATGATGATGATGATGATGATGATGATGATGATGATGATGATGATGATACTGCTCCTGTTGATGGTGATGGCGATGGCGATGGTGATGGTCATGGTGATGATGATGTTGCTGGTGATGGTGATGACAACGGCGACGACGGTGGCTTGATGGTGTAATCGCTGCGTCGACAGAGGTGGTTGTCTCTCCCAGGGGTTGTCACCCCTCCGTGCCCGACCTAAGCCTCCGGCAGAGATGCAGAAGACACGAAGGCGGCGATGACGACATACCCAAATGCGCGCCGTGCATGTCCGCCACCGAGCTTGGGAAAGCATACCTGGGAAGTCTGGTGGCGCTGTCACATGGTTTTTGGGGCACGTTGCAGGCTCCTCCGCCGATGTCCTGCCGAGCTGCGTGCGTTCGCGCGCGCGCGCGCTGGCCCGCTCCGCCTGGGCCCAGCTCTGTGCGTGCATGCCGTTTGATCTGAAGCAGGTGCTGTTCGGACTCTGGCGCACCCCCAGACTCTGGGGGATGCTTCGACGGTGTCTCTCACTGTCCGACGTGTGTCTCCGCCAATGGCGGTAAAAAGCGGAAAGGCATCATCTGGTACTCGTGGCATGAGACGGACCAAGCACAGTTTTGGGCACGGCCTCTCTTTGTACGCCGTCGTTGCCTCTACGGTTCGAGCGTCTGGAAAAACCGTGCCGGTGCGGTGCTTTCGGTGCTCGCCCTCGCCCTGCACTTCGCTTCCTCTCCTGCCCCAGTCTGTGCGAGCTACCTCTCGCCACTGCGCAGCTGGGTGTCTACCCACCTGTGCGAGCACACGACGAACGTACAGTCGGGGCCCTGAAGAAGGAACCCTTTTCTTTGGGGAGGGTCTCCGTGTTCCTACTTGTTTCGCAGCTTGCCTTGGATTTTCCTCAGGTTTTCGATGGGAAGTCGAAGTTCAACTTATGGAAAAAAGGGGCCTCGTTCCTCATTTAGGGTTCCTTTTGGGTCAGCGCCTCGACTGTACACATCGAGGAGTCAGGTCGCCCCTGGCTTTGGAAGAGTGCCCTCCGTGTACTGCACGCCTGGACCCTCTGCTCAGAAGGTTTCCTGTCTCGGGCACGGTCGGGGCCCTGAAGAAGGAACCCTTCTCGTTGGGGAGGGGCTCAGTGTTCCTTGGTTGTTTTGCAGTTCGCCTTGGTTGTTTTCCAACCCTCCTTGTGTTGGGTACTCGTTTTGAATAGAGCACTGTGGTATCCACCTCCCGCCCTCTCCTCCTTCTTCTCTCCTGTGTTCGCGGTGCCCTGCGGGGCTGCGATCTGCGCAACTGTCGCCACTTGTCGTGTGGGTTCCTGGGAGGCCCAGCGGAGGTACGTCTACGCAGACACTTTGAGGCCTCCCTGTCCCCTGCGGGGCTGCGATCTGCGCAACTGTCGCCACTTTCGTGGGTTCCTGGGAGGCCCAGCGGAGGTACGTCTTACGCAGACCACTTTGAGGCCTCCCTGTCCCCTGCGGGGCTGCGATCTGCGCAACTGTCGCCACTTTCGTGGGTTCCTGGGAGGCCCAGCGGAGGTACGTCTTACGCAGACACTTTGAGGCCTCCCTGTCCCCTGCGGGGCTGCGATCTGCGCAACTGTCGCCACTTTCGTGGGTTCCTGGGAGGCCCAGCGGAGGTACGTCTACGCAGACCACTTTGAGGCCTCCCTGTCCCCTGCGGGGCTGCGATCTGCGCAACTGTCGCCACTTTCGTGGGTTCCTGGGAGGCCCAGCGGAGGTACGTCTTACGCAGACCACTTTGAGGCCTCCCTGTCCCCCGGGGGGGGCTGCGATCTGCGCAACTGTCGCCACTTCGTGGGCTCCTGGGAGGCCCAGCGGAGGTACGTCTTACGCAGACCACTTTGAGGCCTCCCTGTCCCCTGCGGGGCTGCGATCTGCGCAACTGTCGCCACTTTCGTGGGTTCCTGGGAGGCCCAGCAGAGGTACGTCTTACGCAGACCACTTTGAGGCCTCCCTGTCCCTTGCGGGGCTGCCTGCGCAACTGTCGCCACTTTCGCCTGGGACCCAGCGGAGGCACGTGGACCACTTTGAGGCCTCCCTGCCCTCCCCTTGGCGCACCTGGCGCGCACCTGGCGCGCACCTGGCGCGCTGGGCGCACCTGACGCACCTGACGCGCTGGACGCACCTGGCGCGCACCTGGCACACCTGGCGCACCTTTCGCACCTGGCGCACCTGGCGCGCACCTGGCGCGCACCTGGCGCGCACCTGGCGCGCACCTGGCGCGCTGGGCGCACCTGGCGCACCTGACGTGCTGGGCGCACCTGGCGCGCACCTGGCGCACCTGGCGCGCTGGGCGCACCTGACGCACCTGCCGCACCTGGCGCACCTGGCGCACCGGGCGCGCCTGGCGCGCCTGGTGCAACTGGCGCACCTGGCGCACCTGGCGCGCACCTGGCGCACATCTGGCACACCTGGTGCATCTGGCGCACCTGGCGCACCTGGCGCGCTGGGCGCACCTGGCGCACCTGCCACACCTAGCGCGCTGAGCGCACCTGGCGCGCCTGGTGCACCTGGCGCACCTGGCGCACCTGGCGCACCTGGCGCACCTGGCGCACCTGGCGCACATGTCGCACCTGGCTCACTTGGCGCGCCTGGCGCAACTGGCGGCCCTGGCACACCTGGCGCAACTGGCGCACCTGGCGCACCTGGCGCGCACCTGGCGCACACGTGGCGCACACCTGGCGCAACTGGCGCACCTGGCGCGCGCTTGGCGCGCACCTGGCGCGCACCTGGCGCGCACCTGACGCGCTGGGCGCACCTGGCGCACATGGCGCGCTGGGAGCACCTGGCGCGCACCTGGTGCACCTGGCGCGCTGGGCGCACCTGACGCACCTGGCACACCTGGCGCACCTGGCGCACCTGGCGCGCCTGGCGCGCATGGCGCAACTGTCGCGCCTGGCGCAACTGGCGCACCTGGCGCGCCTGGCGCGCCTGGCGCGCACCTGGCGCACACCTGGCGCACCTGGCGCACCTTGCGCATCTGGCGCACCTGGTGCACCTGGCACACCTGGCGCACCTGGCGCACCTGGCGCACCTGGCGCGCTAGGCGCACCTGGCGCACACCTGGCGCACACCTGGCGCACCTGGCTCACTTGGCGCGCCTGGCGCGCCTAGCGCACCTGGCGTACCTGGCGCAGCTGGCGCACCCGGCACACCTGGCGCGCTGAGCTCACCTGGCGCACCTGGCACACCGGGCGCACGCACACCTGGCGCACACTTGGCGCACCTGGCGCGCCAGGCGCATCTGGCGCACCTGGCGCGCCTGGCGCGCCTGGCGCACCTGGCGCACCTGGCGCACCGGGCGCACCTGGCGCACCTGGCGCACCTGGCGCACCTGGCGCACTTGGCGCACCTGGCGCGCCTGGCGCGCTTGGCTCACCTGGCGCGCATGGGCTTCTGGGAGGCTCAGCGGAGGTACGTCCTACGCAGATCACCACTATACCATGGCGCCGACATGTCCTTCGGTATTGAGTGGTCCTGAATGCAATTGCCACTTGTGTAGAAAGGGTTGGGTACGTCGCAGGATGATTTTCTTAGGCTTTCGCTGGGAAGTCAAAGTTTCACGCACGGAACAGGAGGGCCTCGTTCCTGATTCAGGGTTCCTTAGGTCAACGCCCGGACTGTACCTGTCCACGGGACCTGTGACCGTCGGCGAAGGGGCCCATGTCCGTGACCTGAATTGCAGTGGGGACCCATGCCAAGAAGCACCCTGCTTGCCTCCAGGGTGCCCTGGGTTTCCTGGGTGTCGATGGTCTTGCTGTGGAAGGCGCGACGTCCCCACGCCAGAAATCCATGGGCGTCCTGGGGTCTCAGGGTTGGGTTTCTTGTGGAAGGTTTCTTCTGGACTGGCCTCCACTGTATTCTGGCTATGTTTCGATTGTACTTGTTTACTTGCGGGCATCGCGCTCATACCTCTTCGTTGCTAGTTCCTGGCGAAGCATCATCTCCCCCTCCCTCAGTATCTTTCCTGCGTCTGCGGCTCTTCCCAGGCTCTTTGCCGTCAGTCCTGCTCCAGCGTGCCGAATCGCTAGTCTCAGAATGCCAGGCCGCCACGGACCAGGGGTCGGGGCGCCGCGATTTGACAAATCAATATACAATTGTCATGCGATGTTGTTTACCAGGCCAATGGCAGACGCACCAAATCTGTTCCTTGATTCGCGGACGTTTCGTGTGTCACTGCAAGGAGCCATTCTTACTTGCCCGGTGCAGTGCTGCTTCCGCTGCAGCGTCCACTACGCGCGTCACAGCAACACTAATTAACTTAAGTATGTTCGTTCTCATCTGCCCTTGTGTCAATCAGTATGTACCCCAAACCCTCGATACCCGCCCTCTTCGCCTTTGATCGTACTTCCTTTGGGGGATATGTCCCTTCCCTGCCAAGTGTAACGCAGCCCCTAAAACAGGAAGAAGCGAACACATAGAAAAGCGAGAAAGAGAGAGAGAGAGAGGAGGAGGAAGAGAGCGGGGGAAGGAAGGGAGAAGGGAAGGGGGCAAGAGGGAGGGAAGGAGAAGATAGAGGACGAGAGGGATAAGCAAGAT
>CAUYUJ010005424.1:411517-444017 GCA_963575745.1 Prorocentrum cordatum
AGGGCGGGTTGCCAGCGCGGCGGAAGGGCGGGGGGGACAGGCCAGGGGGAACGGGAGGAAGGGGTGAGTGAGGATTCGCACATGTAGGTCAGCGGCGCAGACAGCGGCGACGGCGCTAGATGTCTTCCCACGCCGTGGCACTTCCTATCTGCGCGCCGCGAGCGGCCGCGCGCGCAGGATAGCTGCTGCCCCCGCAGCCGCCATCGGTGCCTGAACGCTGACTGCCAGCTGCCGCTGTATTACATTACATATTCAACATCTTGCTCAGCCTCTGGCGCGCTGGGGAGGGCAGTGTTGCTCCGCGTGCATGCGGGCGCCAGGGCGACAGGCGGGGGCATAAACAGCAACAGAGAAGAGCAGGATTGGGGAGGCGAGGGGGCGGAAGGGATCAGCGGGCGACTTGCAGGGAAGAGAAGGACGATCTGACGGTTGGGGGTGGAGCATGGGATGGAGCGTGCGGGACGCAGTGCATGCCTTCTCTGATTCTATCCCACATCCTCCGCAATTCTTCCTTTTTTTCGTCACTACTCACTTGCGGTCTTCCTCCTCATCTCCTCCCCCCCTCGCCCGCCCGCTCCCCCCTGCTTTTCCGCCCGAGTCTTCCCCGTTTTTCGCTGTGTTCCAGCATTCGGCACTTGGCCTCGCAAACCACTCGTATTTGCGACCCTCGGGGCCTCTTCGCCGCGTCGCTCGCCCGCTCGCCAGCCGCCCCGCCCGGCCGCCGCGGCCGCCGCCCCCGCGCAGAGCCTGGGGGCCGCAGGTCTTCGACACTGACTTCGAGGCGGGGGACTCCATCGCCAGCACCTTCGGCCCGAAGCTTTCTGGCACCGCCTTGGGGTCGGAGGCACTGTCGGAGAGGAAGAAGGAGGAGAGAGAGAGAGAGAGAGAGAGAGAGAGAGAGAGAGAGAGAGAGAGAGAGAGAGAGAGAGAGAGAGAGAGAGAGAGAGAGAGAGAGAAAGAGAAAGAGGAGAGAGAGAGAGAGAGAGAGAGAGAGAGAGAGAGAGAGAGAGAGAGAGAGAGAGAGAGAGAGAGAGAGAGAGAGAGAGAGAGAGAGAGAGAGAGAGAAAGAGAGAGATAGAGAGAGAGATAGAGACAGAGAGAGAGAGAGAGAGAGAGCGAGAGAAATAAAGAGAGAGAGAAAGAAATCATTGATCAAGAGAGTGGGAGATAGGGAAGGAACGAACGAGAAAGGGAAAGAGGGTGGCGTGGCGCACGCAGCACTCTCGAGTGTTCGGCTGCGGTCTTCAGCAGAAGCTGTCCTCTCCGATGTGCGCGCGGGATTGGTGAATAGTGGCGCGCGCAAGGCGCGCGGGCAAGTGCGCGCGGCGTGCGAGAGCTTCGGGGGAGATGGCCACGGGGCACATGGCGCCGCGCCTCGGAAGCGACGCGCAGGTAGGTTGCGCATGGCAGCATGGAGAAGGAACGGCAGAGAGAGAGATACTATAAAGCTCTGCCAGCTCGGCTGCTCCGTTCGCGCCAGCGCACGAGTTGCCAACGTCGCCTGGAGCGGCGAGGGGAGCTATTCCAGAGATGAGAGAGAGAGAAAGAGAGAGAGAGAGAGAGAGAGAGAGAGAGAGAGAGAGAGAGAGAGAACGAACACAAGAACGAGGGAGAGAGAGGAGGAGGAGGAGGAGAGTTAATGATAATGGCATGCGGCGAAATAACAATATGGCTGTGTATGTACTTCCGTCTATATATAATATAGGTGTGTGCAACTATGTGTATGTAAACACAGATGCTCACATAGATGGGTGACTTCCAGGTAACATGATTAACGTGATACGAAGGGCACTCATGCCGACGTAAGGGCGGTATACCGTTGACTGTAATAGCGCAGCTCTCACCACCCGATACATAGATGACATGATTGATTTATGCGTCTGTAAATACGTATAATGCATAAGCAGATAAGAACAAAATGCTCCCAGGCAGCATGAGTACAGATGCCGTGAAGAATGACGTTGCCACGTTCATATGCGACCACAAGCTGGAGCACGAGATTGTTGATGGCAGTATCCGCATACATAAGGTTGCTGACCTATGTCTCCATGTACTGGGCCACCGCGAGCAGCGCGGACCGCTGTCTCGCCCTGCCGTGGCATCCAGGATCAAGACATTCCTGCCCCGCCATGTAGCTTCAATGGAAGACCCATCCAACCTGAGGATGTCGGAGTCGAAACTTGATGTCGACCTCCTGCCAGACGTCCTGGCCGAGATAACGGGCAAGCCTTTCACTGCAGCAGACATGGACAGCGTGTGCGCAAAGATCCAACCAGAACTTCAGGCAGCAGCAGCGCCCAAACGGACAAGGATCACGGTGCATGCGCAGGCAGCGGGGCCGTCGGCAGGGAGCGGGGCGCCGCCCGCCCCAGGACCAGCCCCTGCGCCACTAGCGCTCGCCCCAGCAGCGCGCGCGAGTTCGCGGGATCTCGCGCCCCTCGTGGCCGTGCCAGAGGGCGCGGAGGACGCGGCCGCGCTGGCCAGAGTTGCTCCGCAGCCGCAGAGCAGGTACGCGAACCTGCCCCGCGACGTGCTCGTGCAGATGCTTGACTCGAGGGACGCAGACATGGCGGCCGTGAAGCATGACCGCGCCAATGTGCAGAAGAGGCTGAACTATTATATCACCAGGGCAGATGGGCTGAAACAGAAGCTGGACGAAGCGCGCGATGAGCTGGCAGCAACGCGGGCGATGGTCAATTTCCGGCCACGTTCGCATCCGAGCGTGTTCGGAGGATATACGCTCGGGCTGCGCAGAAACATCGCCCACGCCTCAGCACTGGCGACGGCTAGAATGGTCTTGGGGCAGGATGAAGACGAGCCACCGAACCAGAAAGGCCGCGCATCTGTCGTCACCTACGAGTACCGCCTGGCAGCGGCGAAAAGAACCCGGGCAGAAGAATACTACTCACAGTGCGCCCACGACTTCGCAGACACGCTGGACATCCACTTGCTGAAAGCCGACGGCACGAACCAAGAAGCGATCGACAAATCAAAAGTTCACGTGTCCATCGTGCACAGCGCGTGTTGCGAGTATGCGTCGGCAGTCCGTGGCCCCGATGGCGACGACGTCGCCGAAGTCACCCCTGAGGCCGTGGCGGCCTGGGTCGGCAGCCTGGTGACGACGGGAGATCTGCTGAAGATCGACCGCGGCACGGGCGAAGAAACGTTGCAACACTGCCTGCGGCACCTTCAAAGTGTCGGCTGCCCAACGTGGAGGGACTGCGCAACCGCGCGGCGCGCCGCTGGGCGGCATACCGTGTACGCTTTCGGGCTAGATGCGGGGCCTGATAATGTTGGCATGCTTTCCCGATTGCGCATTGAACTGTCAGCTTGCCCCAGCGTCATGTACATTGCGGTGTTCTGCGTCCTCCACCAAACCCACCTCGTGGTCAAAGACTTGTTGTCCTCGTTGGAGCAGTGGCAGTGGGGCCCCGTTGGCGGTGACAAGAAGTATTGGGGGACGGTTGCAACTGTCGCGAATGTGTGGAGGAGCTGCGGGATGCCCGCCAAGATCATGGACGCGGCCCGCGCCGAATGCCCGAGCGAAGACATTGCGCGGCAATTGTTCAAGAGGCTGCCAGGGAAGCCGCTTCGGGGCAGATGGGGCTCCATTGCTGCCATTGAAGACGTGATATTCTCCGCGAGGAACTTCGTCGGCCCAGTGTTCACCAGAGTTCTGACCCCGCTCTTGGCCGCCAAGGAGAGAGGGGGCGCCGATGTCGGCGCAGATGAGGAGGCCGCTTTCAAGGCGGACCAGAAGAATTACAGATTCACCGCGCGGGCCTGCACCAACTCCAACCTCTGGATCGCGACAGTGGCCATTTCGTTGCTCAGCAAACGGCCGCTCACAATCTTCCTCTTCTGGGCGCAGAAGCAAAAGAAAGAGTATGAGGCGTGCGTCCGAGCGGCGCGCCCAGCAGCCTACCTCGGGCCCACGCCGCTCTCGCTCTTGGTCACAGTAAAGGCAGATCGCGTCTACGCGGACCTGCAGGCGCTTCTTGCAGAAGGGGCGGAGGAGAGCCTCGACACGTGGGGGGCGCTCTGGCATCTTGTTCCCGACGAGGAGGTGCCCAGGGCAAGGCTCCTCATCGTGTCCCTGGTCCTGCGGGCGCTAGCTGGGTGGCGCGCGCGCGTCCTGGAAAGAACTGAAAGCTACCCCCTGCGCCTCCTGCGCGCCCTGGAGGACCCGTCGGGCGCGGCGTCCGAGCTGAGGAAAGACATCGCCTACGATCTCTTGCGGGCCCAGCCTGGGGACCTCAGCGCACTCGGCGGCGACCTGGCCCTCAAGGTGAGAGACATCTTCCTGTACGACTGGGCGACGATGCAAATCTCGGGGGAATGTTCACCCCGCCTGTACGCGTGGCTTCTCGTCCTCCGATCCAAGCTCCCGCACGACACCCAGGACGTGGAAGGGATGAACTCTGTGCTGCAAAGGATGTGCAGCATTGCCCCGCGGATGAAGCTGCCGCTGGCGTCGGACAGGATGCGCGCTAAGATGGGGGACCCGATTGCGCCCGAGGAGTGCGTGCAGCTCCACGCCGCTGTACTTGACCACATGGCGAGCGAGGCGTACGCGGGCCGCTTTGCGGAGCTTCCACCGCTGGGCGACCACGCCGCCCCCATCGCCCCGCCCGAGGCGCCTGGCCCTGAGGTCGCCGCGCTGCTTGCGGGCCCCGACGCTGGGGGCGCCGCCCCCGCTGCGGGCCCTGGCCCCGGGGGCGCTCGGCCGCGCGGGCCGCCGAGGCCGCCCCGCCTGCCGCCCGCAGAATTGCTCGCCGCGCGCTACGCGTTCGGGGCCGCGGGCCTGAGGCCGACGTTCATGGACGTGGCTTTCTCGTTCGCCGCGGCGGGCGATGGCGGAGTGGCGGGGGTGCGCCCAGCATTCTTGATGTGCTGGTCGCACTACAGAAGGGTGCACGTGGCTCGCGGCGCGCTGCACCGCCATGGTGGCGGAAGGCACATGCTTCACTTGGACGCCCCCATCCGCATTTGCAGGCTGGCAGACGTGGCGGCGGAGGCCAGGTTGGGCGCGGGGCTCGCAGTCGACGTGGGCGCCCCGATGCCGCTCTGGCGCGGCCGCCTCAAGCGGCTTGCGCTGCAGCGCGCCGAATGCGCAGATGAGGAGGCGCTCGAGGTGCGCCCTGCCAAAAAGGAGCAAGAAAGATGAAGGCGCAGACGGCGGCGACTCAGACCCCGACTGGGGCGGGGGAGCCGCGGGGGAAGACCTTGGCTACTACTACTTTGCCGATGAGCTCTACGCCAACATCATGGAGGAAGAGGGCGAATATTCGGGAGATCACGACCCCGACGCTGGCCTCGCAGGACACCCCGAGGATCAGGTGCTCGATTCGGCGGGGGGCATGCCCGAGGAACCGCCCGCCGATGAAGGCGATGTGGGTGAGATCGAGGACCTGGCGCTCCACGGCCACGACGCCCCAGGCACGCCCATCGATTCCGAGGTGCCAGATGCAGTGGCGGGCGCGGTGCGCGAGCAGCTGGAGAGGATCCGCAGCGCGGAGCGAGAAGCTGAGAGGTCGCACGGGGCGGTGCTGGACGTCGGCACTGTCAGTCTCCTCGTGACGTCCGATGGGCACGCGCTTCTCGTCACGTGGACGCAGCCATCCCGCAGGATGGGCCGCCCAGTAAGGTTGGACACGTTCAACAGGATCGTGGCGCTGATGCCCTGGATGCAGCCAGAGACTGATTACACTGGGCAGTATATCCGAGTGCACGATGCTGGTTTCAGGCAAGGGAGGGCCCCGAAAGGCGAGAGGCCGTCACTGGATGAGTGGGTGGTGATCTTGATGAAGCAAATCAACACGCAGGTGTGCCAGGGCCCGCTGGCCCCGCTGGATGGCGAAGAATGCGTCGTCTGCAGCTCCGCCCCCGACCGCAAGGTCGTCGACGATGGCGCGGGTGACCTCTTGCTCTACCGCTGCAGAAGCTGCCTGCTGGCGTGGCACAATTGTTGCGCTTGCAGGTTATCGCGCCCCGACTTCAGCAACTTCACGTGCCCAGTCTGCTCCGCGTAGGAGGGCGACGCACAATCGTGCCATACCTTCCTGCGGTACAGCGATGCCGAAGGCAACGCTGATGGCGACGGTTGTGCATGTACTTGTGCTGTTGCATTGGTACGTCTTGGCAAATGTTTTTACTTGGCGCGTGTTTCTCGGCACGGTGCTATTGATTGGTTACGTGATCGCTAATGACGAGGCGCGCAGTGTGGAAGGCGCCCCGATGCTGCGCCTGCTTGTTTGGGTACGCAATTCTGGCTGTGATGTCTCGACCACGGGGCAAGGGGGCGGGGGTCGAGAAGGCCCCCCTGTGGCGGCTGTTTTTGCGTCGGCCGCCTTGGCGCGGTGGCAGTCGAATCCAGTCAGAGGGGCGTCGGTCGGGCACCTGGGGGCCCCGTGCGGTAGTTCCCCAGGTCCATTGTAGATTCGCGAGAGCAGGGGGCGGGGGGGATTGCAGGGCATTCGCGGTGGTAGCCTTCTGGGCCTCAACAGCATCGGGCCCGTCGGACGGGCCCATGGGGGGGGGCAATCAACGGGATTCTAAGGGTATTTCGACGACGATGCAGGAAGTCAGCCTGCATTGGTCCATGGCGTCGTTGACTTGGCGATTTGTTAGACCCCGCCCCCTTTCCCGCGCAGGCGGCAACAAAGCAAACTGTGCTGATGCGAAACTGCATGGTCTGTAGTGACTTCTCCCGTGCCACCTTCTGCCTCCAGTGGTTAGCGTTGATGGTATCTTCTGTGAAGCACGCCGAACGTTTCCTGGGAACGCCACAGTGCACGGGCACGCGGCGCGAGTCGCGCGTGTCAATGTCATAGGCGTGCGTCGCGTGCAATGAGGGCCGGGCGGGATGCATCGAACCCTTGCATATTGGCATGTTCGGGCGCACGCGTGCTCGGGTTTCGCGCGCTGATATGTATCGGAATGCGTCTGCGATCGTTTGTAGCACGCGCGATGTCGCGCGCAACCCAGCAGCAACATTTCTCTGCACAGCTCGCGCGCGCACCCCCCAACCTTGCGCCAGCCAGGTGCTGCCAGTTCTACATCCAGATGGAGATCGAGACCGTCGAGGCGCCGCCCTCATGTGGCGCTGCTTCCGCCGCGCGACGTTTGCGTGCAGTCGCGCCAGGGCGGGTGGCTGCAGATGTGTTGCGGCGAAGGTAGAGGGACGGCTTGGCGTCCGCATTCGCGGAGGTCCGTGGCACACGCGCTGCGCGCAGATGCGCCGCGCGCGCTTGTTCGTTGGTCTGCGCGGGCGCCGCTTCGGGCAACATTCGCCTGGCCGCGGCGAGTTGTTCGCGGCAGGGTAACTCCGTGCACGGCGTGCAATGCGCGCGCTGGCGGGCCCACTTAACTTGGAAACGCGGCGGGCCCACCACGGGGGCACGCGACTTGTAGGGGGGGGGGGGGCGTGGAAAAAAACGTTGCCGCACCGATCCGGGGATTCGCATTATCGATTGAACGAGGCTGGCGCCAGGCAACCGGTGGAAGGGGGAGGGTTGCGCAACCGATTCGATTTCATCAGGCGCGCGCGAAACGGGGCCAGATCATTTGCTCGAGGCGACGCCTTCGCAATGGATTCGATGGGCCACCCCAGGACGAAAGGGCCCATTCAATCGATTCGATGGGACTGGCACTTTAGAGGCCCATTCAATCGATTCGATGGGGTAGGGTCCTCCCTGTGAGCTCTATGTAATATATTACATGACGATCTCGCCAGGGACGTTCCATTCAATAAGTTCGATGGGGTCCCAGGATCAGGGCCCATGCAATCGATTCGATGAGAACGCTACCAGGAGTCAGAGCCCCATGCAATTTATTCAATGGCACCTCCCCCAGAGAGGGTCCATTGAATCGATCCAATGGCGCTCCTGGGGGCAGCGCCCATGCAATTTATTCGATGGGACCTGGCCAAAACAGGCTGATCCACGCAATCGATTCAATGGGCCCCCCTGGGGAGTGGCCCATTGAATATATTGAATGGGGCGCTTGGGTTTTCAACATTTTCGGCGCAATTCGCGCAGTTTTTTTAGAAAAAAAAAACGCGCGAAACCAAAAACAAAAAAAATGCCATGGTTTGGTTGGGGGCGATTGCGCAGCGGTTAACTAATCAACGTCTGGAGGTTTCCGTTTATCTGTTTTTTTTTTGTTTGTGACGATTCTTTTTCTGTTGTCACGCATTGCGTTTGTCGCCGTGGTGGGTGTTTGTTTCGCAGTTTAGCTGATTTCTTTTCGATCGCAATCCTGCGTTGCATGCTGTCGCGCGTGCTGTTTGGGTTGTGACGGGCAGCGTCGTGGGGCGCGCGCGCGCTATGGCGCAGGCGCGCATTGTCGGATTGAGTCAGCGCTGTGAGCAATGCAACGTGCCCAGTAAGCAATACCAGCTTGGCGTGCAAGGGCGGGGGGAACGCATGCGGCGCACGAGACGAGGACTCATGACAGAGGGAGACGATGAACGCATGTGCAGACGAGCTCGGGGATGGGTAGTTGCCGAGATAGGTGGGATGAGGGAGAGATGATTGCCGCCGAGACGGGTTGCTACCCTTCAGCTGCCTCCAGGAGCGGTATGGCCCCGGCAAGACCACCTTGGAATACATCCAGTTGGTCGAGGGTGAGTTCATGACCTCTGGCAGCAGGGGCAAGCATATCAAACTGATCAAGAACGGCGAGTTCACTATCGTGCGGGGGGGGGTCTCCTATACCATGGCCATCGCATTTCTCCTGCACTGCTCCGCTGTGGGCAGATCTATGTCACCCTCCATGGTTACAATATCATGGTCAGGAGTCCCCTCCTTGTCACGATCCTTCCCGTCTTGCCTACGCCTTCAATCTCGCTCAGTTTCCTTTCCCAACCCCATCAGCTATGATCGTGCCTGACATTATTGCTTGGCCTCCGCCTCCTGCCACTGAGCTAATATCTGATGATTCCCTGCTGCGCGTGCTGCCAGTTGTTGTTCCAATGGCGCCCTTGCTTACTACCCTCCTATTCATCGGCGTCTTCTTCTTCCCCCCTTTTCACTTGTCATCCTCGTTCTCTTCCTGCCCCCTCGCTTGTCTAACTCGTCGATGTCTTCGCTGCTGGCGGGCCACTCGCCCCCGCGCCACGTCTTGCCGTCTCGAGCGAACACTTGGCGCGTTATGCTGTACTATATTCCAGTGGTTGCAGGTGATGCGGCAGGGCTATGCTGAGGGGGATGTCATAGGTAACGCGGTGGGATAAGTGGGATGGGGAACTTAAGCGCTCAAACGGGGGTTCGACTTGTAGGGGTAAATAACTATACCTATATAGATAGCACGTTATACGCACATATGTAGACACACCTGTGAAATGTGAGGCGGAAGGTCAGAATGGCGAGGGTGATCATGAATAGGCGGCGGACGCAAGTGCAAAAGGAATGATGCGATGCATGGCACCCCCAGCGCCTGGGGCCGGGCAGTACCGCCACAAGCTCAACGACAACAGGGGGGATGAAGCTTCTATATTGCAGAGGAAAGCTTCGATTGAGGCTGTGGGGCTGCTGTATGAGACGAAAGGCCCTGCCTATCTAGTGGAAGATGATGACGAAGACCGCGAGGCCAGGGATGGGCGGGAGCTCGCGCTTGTTCCTCTAATGCTAGCCTGCTTGACGTCCCATGGATGCTCGCCAGCTCCTGTCAGGTGATCGCACTATGAGGCTCCCCGCTTTCCCTCGATGCTCGCCCGCTTCCAGTGATGCTCGCCTGCTCGTCCTTGGATGCCACCTCCTCGCCCTCTCTTCTGCTCCTTGCGCCGCTGCTCTGCCAGGGTTTCTACGGCGCCATCCACGGCGCCACCCTGGCCCAGGGAATGCAGCGCGCGTGGGAGCAGGACGTCAAGAAGGAGAACGCCAATGTACAACGGTCGGGGGCGGGGGGTCAGCGCGGCCAGGGAGGGCGAAGAGGTCGGAGGCAGACATGGGTGAAGGGCCGCAACATGAGTTGCGGTCGACTGGGGTGACGACGGCAGCAGCGGCCCCGACATCAATGCAAAATACTTCGAGGAGTGGAAGAGTGGAGGACTGGGGCTAACATGACTGGCATGAGTAACACCATCTAAAATTGATGGGTCTCTTTCTCTCTCTGGCTCTCGGCCTCACGTGGGGGTAGGGCTGGAATTAATTTCTTGTGATGGGGCGGCTGCGACAGGGGGAATGGTGAGGTCAATTGAACGTGGGTGGCCGCACTGCAAAGTATTCCGGCGGGACATCACCGCGGGCTGCATTGCTTTCCTGAAGAGGGTCGGGAACTTGACGAACGCCGAGCAGACAGTGGGCAGGGGAGGTTCATAATTCATATGTCCTTGACAATGTAGCGTTGCTTGTTTCGCATGTTCAATTTGGCCCCCCGTATGGGATGTGCACGTGTAGCAGGTTTCGCCCTGCTGACCGCCAGGCGAGATGTGGTTGTGCCTCGCGCATGCGCACGCGCGCGCTCTGATCCCTTCAGCGTTCCTCGCACGATGGGTTATGAGTTGTGTTCGTGGAGCGCGCGGATGGGGGCAATGCTGTATCGCGCAACTGCTCTGGTCACCCAATTGCGTGTCTTCGGGGTCGCCTCGGCCAACTTTTGCTCTGGCTGGGCTGATCTCAGCGGGGGGGGGGGAGTCGACTACTATTTTCGAGAAGCTGGCCGAGGTGGACCAGCTGGAGAACATATTCTCAAAGGTGGCCGAGAAGAACAACTGGTCGCCAGGGTCCCTCGGCCAGACGCTGTGGAAGAAGAAGCGATGGGAAGTCGTGGAGGCGGGGCACGGGGCAATGGTGAGGCACGAGGAGAGGGGAGGTTGCCGCGTCGCTAGGGCGAGGGGTAGACATGTGCGACATCAGAGTTGCAGCGTTGGCGAATGGGCCATGGGGCAAATGCACAGACGCTGTTTGATCTAACCAGGGAGCGACTGGGGGTCGCATGAGTGGCACGAGGACGAGAGGAGAAGGGATAAGGAATAAGGAGAGGGGGAGATGAGGGAGAGGAGGAGCGGCGACATGACGGCAATTGACCGCTAACGGAAGCAGGGGGCGGGCCGCGGCCTGCAGGCTGCTCGGCGCGACTGGTGGAAGAGCCAGTACAGCTGGGACGTCACGAGGATATTCCGCGCCGACTCCCTGACAGTCACCGTGGGGGATGAGGAGGGCGCGCTGACGGTGGCTGAGAAGTTGGCCACCGATGCGAAGGTCATCGTCGACTTCCCTTCCATGTCCGCTGCCACCCACGACAGGATCTTCAAAGTGATGTCGGTTACCATGAAGGCGCGAGCTTTACATGTCAATTGAAACCAATGATGGGTGAGTGGGTTAGCAGGGGAACTGCATTCGGCACTTGTTACGCTGTTTCTTCCTTGCGCCGCCCTGCGTTTCCCTTGCCCCTCCCTCGTTCTATTCCTCCTTCTCGCACTCGCCATCCCCTTGTGTATTTCCCGTCGCCTTCCTTGCCCGCCCTTTCCCAGGTGCCCCGACGAACTCGGCGACGACGAAGCCCCTTGTGATCAGCACCCCCCTGCAGGCCTTGAAGAGCACCAAGTACAAGCACTACATCACGCCCATCATCATGTTGGCCTTGCCGCGCCTGGGCGAACCGTGGGGCGCATGCCCGCTGCTACCAGGCCGCCCCACCCCCCCCGCGCGCCGCCGCACGCGGAGGCGCGGGGAGGCGCGCGAGGGCGCGAAGATGAGCTGGTGGGTAGGTCTAGCGACGCTTCGGTACATCATAGGGCGAGGGGGGAGGGGGCTTCGGACTGCGGACCAATGGGGTGCAGCGCTGGGATGCCACAGGAGTGGGGGGGAGGCCGTCCCCCTGAAGGGAGAGGGAGGGGGGGGGGGTCTAAGGGAGCGGAGACGCCATGCAAAGCAGGCGAGCTATAACGAGTCCGATAACGATGCGGATGATGAGAGGAAGGTGAGGGGGAGAGGGGTGACGTCCATGACTAGTCTAAGTGCACGCTGTGCGCGAGCGTCTGGGCCCTGGGCCCATGGGCCCCTGGGCCGGCCGAGACCGATCGGTCGTGTTCGTGAGTCGTGGATGCACTGAGTTCTCTGCATGCTCTAGCGCCGTATCCCATCATCACTTACCCTCCTCGCGATCGCTCCCTCCTCTATCAAATTCATTGGGGCCGTCTTCCACTTCCCACTGGCCATGGCCATGTCACAATGTCCGCCCTGCTGATGTTCCTCCACTTCCCTTTGGTTCATTCATCGCCGTCATTCCCCCTCTCCCCTTGCAACTCCCCCTCGCCCTTGCACTCCGCCCCCTTCTTTCAGCCTCCTTCCTTCCCTCCCCCCCTGCTGCCTCGCCCCCGCCCTCTTTCCCCGCGTCCACTTCCTATCTCCCCCTTCATTCGCTTCCTTCTCCTCCCCCTCTTACCCCCGACGCAATGCAACCCCCTGTCGCTTTCTACCCTCTCCCCCCTGCACTTGCGCCCCACCCGCCCCCGCTAGCCCGCCGACCACGGCGGCGCTGCCAGAGGCGGGCTCCCGTTGCTGAAGAACGCCGAGTACAAGGACCTCCAGGATATGCTTGCAGAGTATGTTGAGAAAGAGGAGTTGACGCAGTTGAAACGGGATGCTCGCACAGCGAAAGCAAAACACAAGCTAGCCGAAAAAGCACAGAAGCACCTGGCCAAACTTGCAAAGATGAAGAAAGCACAGAAAAATACGAAAGCTAGCAAGGCACCCAAAGCTGTTGTAAAAACTCCCCAGAAGAATGCCTTGCAAATCCAGCGGGTGCCACTCGCGCTGTTGGAGTCTGAAGTGGGAACCGCATGTGCCAGCTTTCTGCAGCATCTAGATAATGCGATTGCCTTCATGAAGAAAATTGACAAGCACTGCGATGCCATTCTGAAGCCTTTCGTCGAGATCGCGTTGTACATGGCTGTGTCACAGTGGGAAGGGGGGGCAGCGGGGGCGCGACGCGGCGGCGGCAGCGGCCCCAGCGGCCCCAGGACAGGGGCCATAAGATTAGGAAGAGAAAGGGGATGAGGATTAGGAAGAGGAGGGCGATGACGCGGATGACGATGATGAGGGGGGCGAGAGGGAACAGGAGGAAGTATTGATGATGCCGGAGGGGGGGGTAGTGCAAGGGGGAGTTTGGGGGGTAATGTACCCCCCCTTCTCCTCGCCCTCCTCCCACTCATCATCCCCCCCCCCCGCCCTTCTCATTCCTTTCCCCCCTCCCCTCCTTCTCCCCGCGGTCGCATCGCATAGTCCTCTCTTCTCCTTCTTACTCGCTCCTCCTGCACTACGGCCCCGTCCTTTTTCCCGCCCCTCTCTAATTATCTCACCCCCTCCCCTGCCGCCCCTTCCATTGGGGCCCGAAGCTCTTCTCGGTCAGCCGCGCGCGCGGGCGGGTGGGCAGGGAAAAGAGTCTCAAGTTGGTCGTGAAAGGCGCTGAGAAGGAAGTGCGAGGCTGGAGCTCTCTGAAACTCGTCTTCAAACAATATGTGTGCGACAAGGTTGGCAAGCTTCAGCCGAGGCAGCGCGCCCTCTCTGTGACCTTCATTTGCCATTGTATACCTGTTGATTGTGGCTTAGCCTTAGCTTGTCTAGCGTGAGCGCGCGGTGAATGCACAAGCCACGCGGTGCGCTATCGCCGCGAACCCGCGGGCCCCATTGGCGGCGTCGGTCTAGCTGTGGCCCCTCCATTGCTGCTGATTCTGCTGCTGGAAATTTTGCCGTCGCTGCCGATGCCCCCCCGCCCCGCCCCCCCCCCGATGGAGGCCGAGCGACCCTGACGCCATGGCCCTCGTGAACATCGGGAACGCCACGGCTAGGGAGGCGGCCGCCTCGGTTCTGGATGAGTTGCAGGAGGAGGGGGTGGGCGAGGAGGAGATCCACGAGGCGCTCGCGAGCGCGGAGGGCGCGGCAGTGCAGCTGCTCGACCTCTGCTCGAAGAGCGCCTTCTTCAGCGCGCCGTTCGCGGCGGGCAGGGGGGGGCGGCAGGCGCGCGGAGCAGGGCGAGGAGGGATGCAGAGGAGGGGGGCAATGAGGGGCAGAGGAGCTAGTGGGCGGCGGGATGGGAAGTGGGCAGGGGGGGATCTGGGAGGAAGGGCGTCGAAGGATGATGTTGTGAATGACGCGGAAGGAAGACCAGTGACGTTCACGGAAGTGCGGCGAGGGGGGATCAGTTCGCATGAGTAGGAGGGCGAAGATGACCTCGAGCGAGGGTGATGAGGATGGGAAACAGAGGGAAGGCGGATTGGGATCAAGGGTCGGCAATATTAGGATAACAGGGTAATTAGGGCATTGATCATTGGGCATGGATGTCATGATTTGCAATCGGCGTGGGCAGGTGAGGTTGCCATAGGCTTGTTACGAGATCGGATGGGCGGGTGCGCCAGCGACGGGTGTGTGTGTAATCTGGGAGGGGAGACGCTACAAAGTGCGGCCATGGTCTCGAGCACAACGCTGACCAATATCATGATGGATGCCCCCGCGCTTGAAAGTATTGGTGCTGGAGAGATGATGTTCGTGCGGCATGCGTGTGGTGCAGTGCAGGAGATGCTCCCGAGCTCGTTCGATGATGTTGTTTCGGCCATGAGCATGGCGCGTGCCGCAGCTAAGTTGAATATGTTGGAGTCGACAACGTACAAGAACCTCGCTGGTGGCTTCATGGACGAGCATCGGTTGTTTGGAGCTCGCTTGATGTTCTTCATTCACATTTGTCAGACGCTCGGCAAGATGCCGTTCGTTGTCTTGCCCACGCAGTCCCATGGTGTGTACATTTCTGGTTTGAAGGTGCGCAGCATGTGTAAGCATGGCGTTGCGTAGCACAACATAGCATATTGCGTATCGCAGGCGGGGGAGAGGAGCAATGGGGGGAGGGGGGCACTAGGCTTGGGCGGCCAAGCGCCTGAGCCCATCAAGATGCGCTTCACGCCGCGCCAACAGCGGCATCAGCTCGAGCAAATCTCATCGAGATATCAAGAGCAGGGGCTCCGGAATGAGGGCGAGGGGGGGGGGGCGTATCTGCAGGATCGCATGGAAGTGTTTATGACCCTTGCCAACCCGCAGAGATCGTCGGGCAGCTGCCCAAAGTATTAATCGCAACAATCCCCTCCCCTCCCCTTGACCACTGGTGCAGGAGCGCCTCGACTATCGTCGCAGCTATCGGGCAGCGCTCGATAGTTGCGGGGGTAGTGGGATAGCAGGAGCGGGCGTTTCTTCGCTGCTGTGCCCCGTCTGCCCGAAGGCGCGCCTCGTCGAGGAGTTGGGCGAGAGCATCTCTCTTGCAGCTGGTCAACGGGCTGAGCTACATGATACTATGAAGGACCGCATTTGTTTATTCGTTCCCTATCTTGCTTTGGCTTGGGAGAGGGGCTGGTGGGTGCGGGCGCGCGCGGCCGTTGGGCAGCGAGACTGCCCGTCTCGCGGTCACGGGGGATTGGAATGGCGAAGATTTCAATGGGGTGAGGGAGCAAGCGCCGATCAACTGCACGGGGGCTTGCACTATCGCGCGGCAGAGCGAGGCAGGCGCAGCAGCGGAGAGGGGGCGGAACGGACAAGGAAGGGGACGTGGGCACAAGGGTAGGGGTAGGGGCATCGGGGAGGGCAGTGGCGCGTGAAGGATGGAAGGCATGAGGGGAAAGAGGAGGATAATGTTGAGAATTGCTATGATCAGGGGCAGAAGCATAATGCATGCCGCTGAGGCCGCCATGATGGCGATGAAGTGGGACAAGTTCATTACCAAGATCATGAGCGCATTCGATGAGGAGAATGGGAAGTTGGGGGCGCTGGACGACGGCGCCTTCACGGCGTCCTTGAACTCGCTCCAGAGCAAGCTCTCCGCTGTCCACGGGCATGATGTATTCAACCAGGTCCTCGGCGGGGGGGCGCCCGGGCGGGGAGAGGCGGCGGCGGTCGCGGCAGCTGAGGTTGAGAGCAGATCGATGCATTCATTCGCACGCTTCGTTCTGCAAGCATGGTCGCACCTGTAATTGTAAGTGTTGGTGTTTTCTGTCTTATCTTCTCCTCCTCAACTGCCCTTCGCGGCCCCCCTCTGCCTTAATCTGCTCTGATCCATCTCGCTTCTCTTGGCAGCTCTTTGCGCTGACATCTTGAGTGGCGAACGTTCGTGCGTTCGCGCGTCCATTAGCAGTAGGAAGCTCCAGTGCGATCCAACTGGCCCCAACTGGGCCTGTGCGGGGTCGGGCGGGAAGGTCATGACTGAGTTCGATCTGGACCTGAGCATGAAGAAGGGAGAGGCCATGCTCACCTCGAGGAAGCTCGAGCTCACCTCGGAGGCCATCCAAATGTTCAAGACGAAGAACGCGCAGATGGTAGAGGCATTGGATTTCAAGGCGCACCCGTGGACGAAGGTGAACTGCAGGCTCAGGTCCGAGCTCGGCATGGACCGACGGGGCTGGGAAGGGGGGGGAGGGGATGCATGGCGCCAGGGACTGCATCGTCTCTGCCTGGTTGTATGAAGTTACATGGGTGATTTCTCGGGGAGCATGTTTATTGAGTCCTTTCGGCGGCGTTGGCTAGATTAGTACACCCTGGGTGTGAGCACTGAAACAGTACAGCCAACCCGCGTAGTAAGGATGAGCGACAAAGTTGCCCGTGCATCCTTTCCCTCTGGCCCATCCTTGACAAATTTCGCTGGCCACGCCCCGCTCGTAAAGTGCCGACATGGAAGACCCCTGCATCCTTATCGTGCGCCCTTATCATGCATGTTGACTGTGCCCGCAAGCATGCCCTCGACTGCGCGGCTTCGCGGCTTATTCAACTCAGCTCTTCCCCGTGCCCATCCTCAACGCAGTCGGCATTTCTACGCTGACTGTGCACTCCCAGCCTGCCCGACATCGGCCCGCGCGGAGACGGCGGTCCTGGGCAGGACGCGAAGGTCGAGGCAGCCGCGGCCAGCAAAGCGAACGCCGCCGATGACAACGATGCCAAGCAGGACCCCAAGGTGCCTCGCTTGCTCTCTCTGGCCGATTGGCTGACGCAGAACCAGAAGTCCGAGGAAGATGGCCCGGACTACGCGGGCATGACTGTACTGGAGCAGAAGCAGGCCGGGCGGGGGAGTGCCGAGGGCAGGGTCAGCGAGGAGGGCGGGGTCAGCGAGACTCCGAGCAGGGGCTGGCCGATCGAGGAAGGCGAGGGTCAGCAGGGTCGGCACGACGCTCGATACGACCGATGTCGAGGCATACTTGCGAATGAAAAGGTGGGGGGGGGCTGAGTGCAAGGTGCTGGGCAGGGCCGAGCGCATGTGTGGAGTTAAATGCAGGACTTCGAAATCGGACGAGGAGGGCGAGCTGAGCGTGCGCGCGAATGGAAGTGTTGCCATCAGCCTAGGGCTAGCAAGTCACGTGCAAACGTGCTGGGCAGTTGATCCACGCCTTCAACGCCGCCTTGTCTGGTGCGCTGGGGTCGGGGGCAATGCTCGTCGGCTTGGGGGGGGAGGCAATAAGGTTCAACGGTGTTCCCCCGATCAATGCCCGTGAGATTGTTGCAAAGAAGGTAGCCGAGAGAAGAGCAAGAGCGCGATCCAACTGAACCCTGCCTCTTTCCTCTGCCATGCGTTCTCTCTTCCCGTGCAAGCCATTCCTCTGCAACCCGTGCCTCTGCCGCCTGTTTACTTAGCCGATCGCAAGCTCGCCCTATTCCCGTGCCTGCACCCCGCAGCGGCGCCCCTCCATGTCTGGTCGCATTCGCGTCTACTGACTTGTGCGACGCCCGCAATTCAACCGCTCCATTGCCCACCTCCCTTCCCCCTGATAGCCGTGTAACCGTCCCTGGGCCGTCATGCATGTTCCAATCCTCCTGCTAATCGCTCCTGCACCGCATCATTCATCCCCCCCCCGCCTCCCCGCCCCCTCCCACCATCTCGCGCCCCCACCGCCCGCCCTCTCCGCGTCTCGTCGCCTGCTTCCTTCGCCCCGCTCCTTCTCCTCAGCTTCCCCATCCATCCGATTCAATCCTACACGAGGCTTTGCCTCTTATCCCGTTTGTTGTCCTCGCCGTCCTCGACGCACCCCCAGCGGCCCCTTCCCCACTCATTGCGATCACTGTGATTGTCCTCTCTCCGAGCGGGGGGATACCGCGAGGGGAGATCAATTCGTGGTGCAGTGCCATGCCATGAAGCGCTGCCGTCTGAACATCGTTGTGAAATCGACTCCATCATCAGACCTCAAGACCACCATCCAGGTCATTACGAGGACCGCGGGGAGGCGGCATTGTTGCTGGATCCTTCGGTGCGGCGAAATGGGGTGGGGCCGCAAGCTAGATCGCCAACTGCCCCCCCCCGCCACCCCGCCGTTGCAGCGCCAAGCAGCGCGTCGGCCTCCCTCCCGCCCAATGAGAATTGCAATGGTGCTTGTCTTTGCCGCGCTTCCGTGCGCACGCGCGCGCATGCATGTAGCGTTCGGGGCTGGGAGGAAATACGACAAAGACGCAGTGCCGTACGAGATGCCATACATGGGGAAGGTCGTCGACCTGCAGCTGGCGAAACATGTATCCCGCCAGTATCTCATGCCGCTTTACCCTCTCGAGGTCGACGACGCGCTCCTTGTCGACGGGAGTGATGAGGAGGACAAGGAGGCAGCTGAGGAGGCTGAGGGGGCAACGGCTGCCAAGGCGGCGGCGACTGGCGGCGCCGACGGAGGAGCGGGTCTGATTAAGAAGGGCGGGTCCTACACTAAAGGTCTCGGGGTGGCTTGAACCGAGGGCCCCCCATGCAAGACGAATGGGACACCGCGAATCCAGCCTGGCAAACATAATCATGCGCCTCATGAGTATGCTTGCTAGGCTGGGTTCGTGATGTCCGATCCGATTCGTCTTGCATGGGGGAGCCCTCCCGTGTCCCCTCTCGGTAGAACGGCCAGGCGATCTTTGCTGCGCCGAGCCCGTGCAAAGGGATTTGTTGATCCATTGCCCAGTCCATTGCTTTCACGCCCCCCTGGGGCGATAGTCATTGGGTTAATGTGTGGCCTGAAAAATTGGGACGGTTGTTTCTCATTGTTTCTCATGCGTTGGCCCCAAACTTGATTGCATTCCGCATGGTGGTGACCGTCTAGCCAGCTACCGCCCGCAATCAGGAAATTGCTCGATCGCCAGGCCGTTCGACCTCGCCCCCGCCCACACCTCATAATAGGGCCAGCCATGCGGTGTCGAGCTGCGACCCCCTGCGAACGAGACGAGCCCCGATCCCTCTCCTGCCTCATCCATACTAAATGCGCTTGGATCATTAGATGGTCAGACCGCTGCGCCGCCTCGATTGGGGACATCTCTCTGGGAACTGGCGCTCTCTCGCTTACGGCGGGCTACATGCGTCTACACGTGCAGCACACCCGCTCCTCTCCCCCCCCCGTGAATCCCCCCCTGCGCTCAGCCCCCCCTTTCACTCGAGCCAGACCCCAGCCACCAGCCTGACATCGAAACATCGAACGCGCGCGCACTCGCGCATGCACACGCGCGCACATGTCCGTCTGCACGTATAGATGTGTGTCAAAACACGCACGCCTCGGTCACCTCGGCCCCTTGCAGCCCTTAACCCAGGGAGGGCGATCGGCGAGGATAGGTTATCCTCGCCAATCGCTGGTCTTTTCTGCAAGGACAGAAAGGCTCACATCCGGACTGGGCCCGAGCTCTACCTCGACGGTGCCCAGTTTGCCAACCTGAGCCGCACTGACGGGTGCTGGCCATGGCACGTACAGGTTAAGAAAGTCAAGCAGGCGGACGAAGATGTGATCCACCTCTCTCTCTCTCTCTCTCTCTCTCTCTATCGTCCTCTCCTTGCTACCCCCACCTGCTTCGGTTTCAGCTCTTGAGCGATGACCGAACCGCTGGTCAACTTTGTTGCATTCTGGAACTGGATCCGAACTTGACGAACCGATCGAGCACTTGCGATATCGCAGGGCGAAGCTAGATCACACGATGCCTGCCTACACTAAGACAAAGAAGGTGATGCGGAGAGGCAGTGAGAGAGAAGGGGGAGAGAGAGAGAGAGAGAGAGAGAGAGAGAGAGAGAGAGGGAAGATATAGAGAGAGGACGAACTCAAAACATAATCATATATGGAGGCAATAGCCTTGCACGGAGAGAAGACAACATATGGTCGAGGAGATGGTCGGGAGAGGGCCATCTAAACATATCAGGAAACAACACGAGAGGGGGAGAGGGAACAAACAACGAGGAGGGCAGAGAGGACCGATGGGGGCTCCATGGAACGGATTTGATCAATATCAACTTCCTTTCGATCCAATGGGTTCCCGCTGGTTTGTCGCCAGGCCGCTGCGGCCCCCAGCTCGAGGCTTCGCCTCCTCCTCCCTCGGCCCCGTCCCCTCATGCAGATGCAGCTGCCAACCCCAGCTCGCCTGCTGCCAGCTGCTCGCCACCCAGGGCCTCGCAGCCCCCACGGCGCCTCGGCGGGGGGGGGGGGCGGCCAGGACGCAGAAGAAGACGACCAGCAAAAGAAGAAGAAGAAGAAGAAGATCAGCGAGAAGCAGGCGCGCCTCTGCCTTCCCAGCCGCGCAGGGGGCGGGGCAGATGGAGAAAGCGGGCGATGGGAGAGTAGCGATCGGGGCAACGAGGAGAAAGAGAACGGGTGACAAGGCGGGGCCAGGCGAGCGGTCGGCGGCGGGCGAGGAAGAAGTGACAGAGAGGTGATGGGAAGCGCCCGTGGGTGAGTGGGAGAAGACAAAGAGGAGAATGCGAGGAGACGGCTCTGGCCCGCTCTGGCCAGCCCCCCCCCCGGCAGCCGCAGGCTCGCTTCAACGCTGCAGTGGACTCGCACCAGCTGGAGATGAGGCCGCTCAAGGCCCTTTGCTTGGAGGGGTGGCGCGAGGGAAAGGGGGGGGGGGGGGGGGGGGGGGGGGGGGGGGGGGGGGGGGGGCGGGCGGGGGAAGGAGGGAGCACAGTGGACTTGGGGAGGAGGAGAAGGATGAAGAGGATGAGGACGAGGAGGAGGAGGAGGAGCAGGAGGAGGAGGAGGAGGAGGCGCTCGGCGAGATGCGGGAATGGTGAGGTTGCGGCGCCAGAGCAGGACGGCGGAACAAGAAACGCGGCGAAGAATAATGCGACGATGGCCAGGGGTACGCGGCGGGGCGGGCGGGGAAAGGCGGGCAGACGGGCGGATGAGAATGTGGAAAAAGAAGATGAAAGAGAGGAGGGGGGGGGGGAATTCGGAATCCAGGCGAGGAGGAGGAGGGGGAGGAGGAGGGGGAGGAGGAGGAGGAGGAGGAGGAGGAGGAGGAGGAGGAGAGGAGGAGGAGGGAGGAGGAGAGAGAGGAGAGGAGGAGGAGGAGGAGGAGGAGCAGGAGCAGGAGCAGGAGCAGGAGCAGGAGCAGAAGAAAGACGAGGAGGAGGAACGGGGGTAGAGAGCAGAAGGGTGAGGAGGAGGTGATTTTTGACAGTATTGGAATGAGCTGTCCTGCGGTCTCCCCCCACGTCCCCGTGCCTCCCGCGTCTTCTGGGCGACCCCCTATCGTGGACATCGCAGTTCTGAGCATTGCGATGTCAACGATAGGGGATCGCTCAGAAGATGGGATGGGCCATCTCGCTTGAAGATGGGCCATCTTCAAGATGGCTGCCCTGCTCCTGCTGTCACCCCCGTTCCCGCAGGTCGCGGTGAAGACCCTCGCCCCCGACGTCGGCGTCAAGCAGACGAAAGAGCGCGCTCTTGAGTGGGGGGGGGGGCTGTAGTATTCATGATGCTTCGTGGCGCCTTCCCGCCTTCCCCCAGTCGGCCCCTCTGCCGCGCTTGGCCATTCCCCCCCCCCTCCCCCTCCTGTTACTGCTGGCGCTGGCCCCTGCCGCGACTGCGGGGTCTCGGGGGGCGAGGGGCTCGCGGCGAGGGGGTAAGTGGGAAGGGGAGGTATTGGTATCTCGTCCCGTGGCTCGTGGAAAAGTGCGATGACATCGACGACGACCAGGAGCTCGTTTTCCGCGAGCCCGACGCCTGGGACGCTGTCGAGCTGAAGAAAGAGGAGAAAGAGAAGTGGGGGGGGGAGATATGATTTGGAGTAAAAGTAGGAGTCAGAGAAGGAAGATGACTCATCTTCCTTCTCTGACTCCTACTCTTTCTATGACTCCTATCTTCTTTCTCTGACTCCTCCTCTTCAAGATGAGGAGAGAGAGAGAGAGGGGGAGGAGGGAAAGAAGGAGGAGGAGGGGGAGGAGGAGGAGGAGGAGGAGGAGAGGAGGAGGAGGAGGAGACGAGGAGGAGGAGGAGGAGGAGGCCGAGGAGGCGGAGGAGGAGGAGGAGGCGGAGGAGGCAGAGAAGGAGGAGGAGGAGGAGAGGAGGAGGAGGAGGAAGAGAGGAAGGGGAGGAGGAGGAAGAGGAGAAGGAAGAGGAGGATGAGGAAGAGGAGGGGGGATTGGAGGAGAAAGGAGGAAAAGGAGGAAGAGGGGGAGGAGGAAAGAGGGGGAGGAGGAGGAGGACAAGGGGAGGACGGGGGAGAGGGAATGTGGGGGCGAGGGAGGGGTGAGGGAGGGAACGAGGGGGGGGGGGGGTGAGGCTGGCGACTCGGGCGACGCGGGGTCACGAGAGATGCACGCACGGGGATGCAACTGCCCGCACTTGCGCCCCCCCCCTCCGCTCGCCTCCGGGAGCCCTTCGCGGGCCCTTCGTCTTCCACCACTACGATTCGTCCTCATATTCCCTCGCCCGGCCCCTCCACTCTCCACCACCTCAGCTCCTCCTCCTCCTCCTCCTCCTCCTCCTCCCCTCCTCCTCCTCTCTCCCTCCTCCTCCTCCTCCTCCTCCTTCCTCTCCTCCTCACTCCTCCTCCCCCTCCCTCCTCCTCCTCCTCCTCCCCCGCCCCTTGGTTATCCACGTCGGACCTCGGGCCGCCCTCGGGGCCCTGGGCGCGTTGTAGGGCCACCGTCGCCGCTCGCCCCACCGCCGCCCGCCCCCTCTTCGCACCTGATTTTTCCCGCCCCGCAGTCGCCCCCATCCTTATCACCATCTTCATCCTCTTCTTCTTATTCTTTTTCTGTTTCTTCTTCTTCTTCCTCTTCTCTTCCTCCTCTTTCTGTTGCGTTCGCCCACCATTATCAGCCCCATTATCTTCTCTCCTTCTTCCCCTCAGACTCGCCCAGCCTGGCCCAGCCTGTCCTCGCCCTCTTTCTCTCTCGCCTCGTGCTCAGACCGCGCGCCTCCCCCCCCCATGTCTTTGTTGTCCTCCTTGACGCGCTCTCGCTGTCATGATCCCTCCTCCAACTCGCCCTCCTCCTGCCCTTCCTGCCCCCTTCTCGTTCTCCCCCCCTCGCTGCTCCTACTCGCCGCCTCGCGCGTCGCCCCCCGTGGCCCCTCTCCAACTTCCAACTTCCTCTCTCATCCTCGCCGCGACCTCCTCATCCATCCATCGACCTTGCCCTGAGCCTGTCTCCGACCCCCTCGTGGGACGGGCCGGGGAGGATCGTCGCCGCGTTCATTCACAAGTGAGACGAGAGAGAAAGGAAGCCCCGCGGCGGGCCGCCCGCCTCGGCGCAGCCGCCAGGCCGCGGGCAGCCGCCCGCCCCGGGGCCCCGCCCTGGACGCGGCGGGGCCCCGCACCAGACACTCGAGCCCCGTGGGCTCGGATGGAAATGACGGGCGAACTCTCTTGCTCGTTCCCCCTCTCCCTCTGATTCGGCCTGCTCCTCCTGCTCTCTTTCCTGTTTCCATCCTCATTCGCCCCATCGTCCCCCCCTCATTCGCCCCTCGTGGACTCCTCTGCCTCCGTTTCCCTCCCCTCCTCTGCCCCTTCCTGCTCCATCTCCGCTCCGCCCTGACTCCCCCTGCTCTTCCGTTCGGCGGGGGGGGCGGGCGACGTTCCGCCGTCGGCGCGCAGGGGGGAGGGAATAACAAGGGACGGGGATACGGGGGACCGAACACGGAGAATACGAGGAGTGGGCGTGGCGACATTAACCAACGTTCGAGCCTCAGGGGAAACCGCGCTCCTGCCCCCTTCGCGACTGCTCAACATGTATACTACTCTCCTCTCTCCCCTGGCAATGCTCTGGCACGGCGTGGCCTCCCCTGCGCATTGTTCCCGCGCGCAGGAGTCGACAAATCGGATGGTTTCAAGGTAAGGCGTGCCGGTTTCTGTATGCACGCCGCGCCGCGTACATCCATTAATGCGTCGTTCTGGCCCTCAGAAGTGTTTGCATGTTCATGGTTTCTCCTGTGAATGAACGAAGTTTTGTTCAAGAGATTACCAGTGAAACCGACCTCCTCAGCCCTCCTCCCTCGGGGCAGCGCCGGGGGCGCCGCCGGGGGGCCGCCGGGGGGGCCCAGCGCCGATCCAAGAAATCCGCGCAGACCTCCGAATGTTTATATTTACGCAGTTGGCATTTTTCTTCTATCGGTAGCTCGTGGCCGCGTTCGGCCGCGAGCAGGCGCTGCGCGGTGGCGCCGCAGACGTCATCTCCTCTTCACTTGCTCTTTCGTTGTCATCATCCACGGAATGCTGGAGGAGAGGAGGATACGTTCGTCTTGCTCCCCTTTGCTTGCATGGTATTGCCGCATTGCCTGTCCTGTGGCTGGGGCCTGCTCGGCGGAGTGGCGGCCGACCGAGAGCTCGCGGCGGGCGCCGCCGGCGGCGCGGCCGTCGGCAGCGAGCGCGGGCGGCGTCGTGCCGCTCGGACCAGGGACCGCGTCGCGCGAGGACGCGCCAGGGGCCGCCGTCGACGTCGTGGTTCGAGGGTCGGGGGTTGAGGGTCGAGCCCCTGCTGCCCCTGCCCCCGCTGCTGTTTGCGCAACTCTGGCTCCTCCACCCTCCCTCGTCCGCCTTCGGCCGCCCTGCCAGGGCCGTGCGACGACGGCCGCGGCGACGGCGTCGGCAGCAGTGGCGGCGACGACGACGGCGGCTGTGACGTAGGAGCTGGATTCTTGACGCTCTGCGCCACTGGCCCATCCAAAAACGATGCCCGGTCAGGTTGAGGCGGCCAGGGAAGCGCAGGAGCAAAGAAGGGGTGCAGCCGCTATCTTTGAAAGGAGAAGGAGGAGGAGGAGGAGGGGGAGGAGGAGGAGGAGGAGGAGAAGGAGGAGGAGGAAATGTGTGAGGAGGAGGACATGGAGGACGACGTATAAAACACCGCGTGAACCGCGACCTGCCCCACTGCGCTCCAGGGGCGTTGCAGCGGCACTGCAGCGGCGCTCCAGCTGCGCCCCTGGGCGCCCTGGCGCCGCTCCACGCATAGCAACAAAAAAAAAAACACCACGTGAACCACGACCTGCCCCACTGCGCTCCCGCGCCGCCACAGCGGTGCACAAAAACACCACGCAAATACGCCACGCAAAAACACCACGCAAAAACACCACGCAGAAAAACACGCCGCGTGAACCGCGACCTGCCCCACTGCGCCCCCGCGCCGCCCCGGCGGCGCACAAATGCACTACGCAAATACACCGCGCAAAAACACCGCGCAAAAACACACCACGTGAACCGCGACCTGTCCCACGGCGCTCCGGCGCCGCCACAGCGGTGCAAAAAAACACCACGCAAAAACACCACGCAAAAGCACCACGTGAACCGCGACCTTCCCCACTGCGCCCCCGCGCCGCCCCAGCGGCGCACAAAAACACCGCGCAAATACACCGCGCAAAAACACCACGCAGAACAAAAAAACACGCCGCGTGAACCGCGACCCGCCCCACTGCGTCCCCGCGCCGCCCCAGCGGCGCACAAAAACACCACGCAAACACACCGCGCAAAAACACCGCGCAAAACCGCTACGTGGTGCTTTTGCGTGGTGTTTTTGCGTGGTGTATTTGCGTGATGTCTAATTCACCCTCCAGCGTTCGCGTGGTGTTTTTGCGTAGTGTTTTTGCGTGGTGTATTTGCGTGGTGTTTTTGCGTGGTGTCTGATTTCACCATTAGGACGAACTCTCTGGATGGGCCCTGCGTCGTCTCGCGCACTCCCATCAACTCCCCGCGCGAGCGGGCCCCATTCAACATGAATACATACATACATCCCCCCCCCCCCAGTTGCTGCAAACAGCTCGTCTGGTCGCCGTCCGTTCGGCGGCGCCGACGTTGTCTCGCGAACTCCTCATGGCCATTTTCACCTCAAGAGGAAAATCTTTCGTCCTGCGTAAGTAGTAGTAGTAGTGGTAGTAGTAGTAGTAGTAGTAGTAGTAGTAGTAGTAGTAGTAGTAGTAGTAGTAGTAGTAGTAGTAGTAGTAGTAGTAGTAGTAAGTAGTAGTAGTAGTAGTAGTAGTAGTAGTAGTAGTAGTAGTAGTAGTAGTAGTAGTAGTAGTAGTAGTCGTAGTAGTAGTCGTAGTAGTAGTAGTAGTCGTAGTCGTAGAGTCGTAGTCGTAGCAGCAATTAAAAGTACTGCAGTAGTCAATCGTAGTCGTACCAATGGTGATAATCGTAGTAGTGACTGTAGTAGTAGTAGTAGTAGGATAGTAGTAGTAGTAAGAGTAGTAAGTAGTAGTTAGTAGTCGTGGTAGTAGTAGTAGTAGTAGTTAGTCGTAGTAGTAGTAGTAGTAGTAGTAGTAGTAGTAGTAGTAGTAGTAGTAGTAGTAGTAGTAGTAGTAGTAGTAGTAGCAGCAGTAGTAGTAGTAGTAGTAGGTAGTAGTAGTAGTAGTAGTAGTAGTAGCAGTAGTAGTAGTAGTAAGTAGGTGGTGGTAGTAGTGGTAGTGTATTGGTAGTGGTCGTGAGAGTAAGGCATTCGTAGTAGTCGGTAGTAGTAGTAGGAGCAGCAGCACAGTAGTAGGAGAGTAGTATATAGAGGAGGAGGAGAGTAGCCTACTACGTAGTGTAGTATTGTTAGTAAGTAGAAAGTAGTAGTAGTAGTAGTAGTAGTAGTAGTAGTAGTAGCATGGGTAGTAGTAGGAGTAGGAGTATGTAGTAGTAGTGTATTAGTAGCAGCAGTATTGCTGGTAGAGTGTTCTAGTATTAGTATTATCAGTAGCAGCAGTAGTAGTACCGTAGTAGTACTAGTACTACTACTACTACTACTACTACTACTACTACTACTACTACTACTACTACTACTACTACTACTACTACTACTACTACTACTACTACTACTACTACTACTACTACTACTACTACGACTGCTGCTGCTACTACTACTACTACTACTACTACTACTACAATTGCTACTACTACAACAACTACTACGACTACTACGACTACTACTACTAATGGTGATAGTCGTAGTATTAATAGCAGGAGGAGGAGTAGGACTGGTATTTGTAGCAGTAGTGGTCGTAGTGGTAGTAGTAGTAGTAGTAGTAGTAGTAGTAGTAGTAGTAGTAGTAGTAGTAGTAGTAGTAGTAGTAGTAGTAGTAGTAGTAGTGGTAGTAGTAGTAGTAGCAGTAGTAGCAGTAGTAGTAGTAGTAGTAGTCGTAGTAGTAGCCGTAGTAGTCGTAGTAGTCGTAATAGTGGTAGTAGGTGGCATCTTTTAGTGGGACATGTTTCTAGACCATCAGCAGCGTGGTATGGATGCAGACTTCAATAGAAGGGAGAAGTAGATGTCTGTAGTGAGTGGAGCGTGTGTGCGGGACGCGTGAAGATGCGACAATAATGTAATCCCAATCGCAACATTCGTTGACCAAACGGCGCGAAGTTACTTTGGGCGATTCGTGGTGATGGTGATGGCACGTGTGATGCTGAGCACTCAGGCACCCAGGCGTGAAGCAATTTACAGCGCAACTCCTCATTTCGGCCTTCATGTATCAGGCCTCTGTATACTCTCTGATGCAACGCAACTCGGTCTATGAGGGGTGTGTCAGCATATGACGTCAGGACGACCCCTTGAACGCCAAGGCGCAAGTCAGGCACAAAGCGTGGAGTGGTCTTTGTCCCAGTCATCCTGTGTTGGGTCCTCGTTTTGAAGAGAGAGTGCCCCGCGTCCACCTCTCCTCTCCTTCCTCCTCCCCCTCCCCCCTCCTCCCATCATCATCATCATCATCATCATCATCATCATCATCATCATCATCATCATCATCATCATCATCATCATCATCATCATCATCATCATCATCATCATCATCATCATTATCATTATCATTATCATTATCATTATCATTATCACCATCATCACCTCATCATCGTCATCACATCATAACCATCGAACTCGTCACCGTCATCGTAATCACAATCGTCCTCACTATTACGGCCGTCATCATCACCATCATCGTCATCGTTCCCCGCCCATTCCTGCACGCCCTCACACGGTTCGTGGCCCCATAGGGAGCTCCACCAAAGGCCCCAGTGGCAGGGTTCGCATGCAGTTCACCCCTCATTTCGACGCACCCCTCACACGGTTCGTGGCCCCATATGGGGGCTCCACCGAAGGCCCCAGCGGCAGGGTTCGCATGCAGTTCCACCCTCATCTCGGCGCACCCCTCACACGGTTCGTGGCCCCATAGGGAGCTCCACCGAAGGCCCCAGCGGCAGGGTTCGCATGCAGTTCCGCCCTCATCTCGGCGCACCCCTCACACGGTTCGTGGCCCCATAGGGACCTCCACCGAATGCCTCAGTGGCAGGGTTCGCATGCAGTTCCACCTTCACTTCGGCGCACCATTCACACGGTTCGTGGCCCCATAGGTCCATCGAAGGCCCCAGAGGCAGGGTTGGCATGCAGTTCCACCCTCATCTCGGCGCACCGTTCACACAGTTCGTGGCCCCATAGATAGCTCCACCGAAGGCCCCAGCGACAGGGTTCGCATGCAGTTCCGCCCCCATTCCGGTGCCCTTCTCACACGGTTCGTGGCCCCATAGGGAGTTCCACCGAATGCCTCAGCGGCAGGGTTCGCATGCAGTTCCACCCTCACTTCGGCGCACCATTCACACGGTTCGTGGCCCCATAGCTCCACCGAAGGCCCCAGCGACAGGGTTCGCAGACAGCTACCAACGAGTCCCTGGCTCGGTAACCCTGAGGGTGCGGTTCATTATACAATTTTGCCAATTTTGCACGTTGCTCCAGCCACTGACCTGGTCTGTCAAAACGGCCCTGGCAATCACCGACATATTCAGCCTTGCATGTTCTGTCCTTGCTGATTACACCGCTTCTCTCATTCCCTGAGACCGTGTTGTAGCATCGTTGCCATTTGCCTGCGTGCTCGCTGCCACTGGGAAGTCGTCGGTCGGTGGTATTATATTCGAACCGTCATGTGAAGCTTGCGCCATGGATAAACATCCACATGGTAAAACTCTGACTCGCGAGGGTGAAGCGAAGTTAGACTCGCATCTCCCCCTCCTCGCTTGTCTGCGCGTGCGCCTTTCAGCATGTCCGCCGCCACTTCGGGGTCGGGGACGAGGAAGCGGACGACGACGACAGGGCGGACGACTTGTCCAGGAGCAGGCGACGGAGGACGGGCGGAGGGCGCCGCCGCACGCGGGCGGCAGCCGCGCTTGGCTCGGGGGTCCTGCGGCGGCCGTGGCGCCTCCCGCATGGCGCCCAGGCTACACCGCGTCGGGCCGACCTTCTCGCCCCCGCGGCGCCCGGCGCCGGTGGCTCGAACCAGCAGGCCGTAAAGCGCCGGCCGGACGCCGCGGCCGTCCCAGCTGGCGCCCGCAGCGCCGTGCAGACTCCCGAGTCCTCTGCGGTCGCTCTTCGGCCCCGCTGGGCCCTCGGCGGCACCGCTGTTTGCCCCGCTGGGCCTCCTGGCCCCGCTGGCCGCGGTGGTGACGGCAGTCCGCTGCACTGCCCGCGCGTCGCCTCGCCTCCACCCCGCGGGGTGCAGTCGTTATCAGCCGCGGCCGGGGCCGGCGGCCCAGCGACCACATGGGACGTGTTCTTGCGCGTGGTCGAGGCGCGCGGACAGGCGTCCGAGAGGCACAACTGGGACATGATGGTGGCGTTGAACAAAGATAGAGGCTGCACCCCCCAGCATCCTGACGGGGCCCCGCCTCGCCAGGTGTTAAATGCTTTAGAGCATGCCCGCGCTTCCGGGATGGATGTGGTGAGCCTGGCAGACACGGTTGTGCAAGTTCGCTTCTTGTGCAAAACTGTGCCCTCCACCCTCTGGACGTACGCGTCCCATTTGAGGATGGTCGCGTGGGCTTGTGAGCTCTTCGGGGCGCCCCCGCTAGGGTGCGAACTGCAACACATCCGCCGGGTGGCAGCCGTGTGCGTGTGCGCCTCCACGCAACGCGGCTAGCTTAGCGCATGGGCCCTGGCGCACTAGGTCGCCGGCGTGCCGTGGCAGGGTGATCAAGACATCATTATCCGCGGCATCCGTTTCGGGCAGTGCCAAATGCAGGGCGCCCCGGCTGCCCCGTCATAGGGTCGACCGGCGGCTCTTGCGGCGTCTGCTCCGCCACGCGCTGTCGCTGCAGCGCACGTGGTGGTGTGTTATCGCGGCATTGGCGTACAATTTTCTTTTGCGGATGCCGTCCGAGCTGTTTGCACAGTGCGAGCGCGCCCTTGTGCAGACACAGGGCGGTCGTTTCGTTTACGGGCCAATCCGTCGCAAGCAGAGGCTGGATTTGTGCACCGTGTTCTCGTTTTGCACGTGCGGTGTAGATCAGGGCATTTGCCTGCATACGTGGTTGCCGGTGTGGGACTAGCTCCTCCTCAGGGGGGGGCGCCCGCTTGGCGGTTACACCCCAGCATCCTGGACGGCGGAGTTTCGGTGCCATTTGCGCTCTGTTGGGGTCGCTAACCTCGAGGCTTGGTTTGGGCATGATGTTCGGCGGGGCGCCGCTGCGGACGTTTTTGCCGCATCGGGCGTGGAGGCCATGCTCGCGCGAGGTGGCTGGCGCTCGTTGGCGTCTGCTAGGCCCTACGTGTCTGGCGATGAGGTCGCCGCCGGCCTGCTGGCGCAGGGCGTCGTCGATGATTCTGGCCCTGAGAATTAGGGCACCGCTGTGCCTCGTCTCTGGGCCCCTCCCTCTGTTCCAACATTGGCATTGGGGCGGGGGGCGGCCTGCGAGACTCTGTCCATGGCCAATGAGAAAGAGGAGGGGGGTTAGGAGCGCGAGCTAACTCGGATTCGCGAGGGCGAAGCGAAGTTAGACTCGCATCTCCCCCTCCTCGCTTGTCTGCGCGTGCGCCTTTTCAGCATGTCCGCCGCCACTTCGGGGTCGAGAGTGGGGCCGCTTGTCCCGCCCTCCCGCGCCCTTTTGTCGGTTCACGTCTAGCAGTGGCGCCGCTGCGCCTCCTGCCCCGATTTCCTGCCGCTCTGGGGCGGGGAGCGGCCTGCGAGACTCTGTCCATGGCCACTGAGAAAAAGGAGGATGGTTAGGAGTGCGAGCTAACGGGGGCAGCGCTCATCGGAGCATGCCACCCACCCACGTTTTGCCGTGGATGCCCCAAAGCGCCAGAAGGGACTTTCAGATGAAACCGGCCGAAGGTATGTGCTATGTTTAGCCCGTGTCGTGGGCTGTCGGCGCATATGGGGACTGTCGGGGGTCTGGGAGGCTTGTTTAGGTCTTTCGCGGAACTCCAGCGGCGCGCTTACGCTGTAAGTGGTTCCTGCTAGGGCGAATATTCACGGCGAGCGTCGTGACGTGAGACCGTCTTAGAGGCCCTTTGGGCCACTTTGGGGGCCTTTGGGTAGTCTTTGGGGTCTTCTTTGTTTGTCTTTGGGCCCTCTGCAGTCTGGGAGGTCTCTCGGGGCCCCCTTGGGCCGTCGCGGGGCCTTCCGGAGGCCGCTCTGAGCTCTCTGAGGGGCCGTCCTGGGCCGTCTACGGGCCCTCGTGGGCCGTCTTGAGGCTGTCTTGAAGGCCTCGTGGGCCATTTCGGGGGCCTCTTGGGCCGTACCTCGGGGCCGCCGGCAGGGGCCATGGATGGCCTCAGGTCGGGCATGCCCCCCTACAGGCAGATCGTGGAAGAAAACATAAGATTTCGCAACAAATACTCCAATGAATAAGCAAGCACAGTCAAGGAATCGTCCCCGGAATAGTTTTTTCAACTGTGTCTGCACATTCCTCCTGTAGTGGGGCAGGCCCGACTTCAGGATGGCCCCGTGTCCATGGGGGTGCCCGGCCCTTCGAGGGGTCCCAGCGGGTGGCCCTGGCCGCCGACCGGCGAGCGGATGCCCAGGCTCCGTACGGCAGGTTCGCGTCGTGTCGACCGGCGGCGACCCCGCCGCGGAAGTTCGAGGTTGAATTAGAAGAAGAAAAAAACACATAAGCATCAAGAAATTGGCGCTCCGCGCGGATTTCTTGGGTCCGCGCCTGGGCCCCCCTGGCGGCGCCTGAAATCCGCGCGGAGCGTCAATTCGTTTATCTTTATTTGGTTTCTTCTTCTTCTTCTTCTTCTTCTTCTGTGAACGCCGCCAGTGGCCCAGAATCGGCCTACACAGAGCGATCGGGCGACTGAAATGCCGCCGATCGTTCAAGGTTGAGCCATCCACGCTGTGTCAGGATCCAACGCCGGGGTCGTCACGACACGAACTTGCCGCCGTAACATCGGATTGCCACGTCAAATGGAAAGAATGACTCAGGCCAGCGGTTGGCTCAGGACACGTTCCGGTGATCTTGGAGTTTCTAGCAGCCCTCGGCGACTCGCACGACAGGCTCGTGTCGTGGCAACGTCGGCGTTGGCCTCCGACACCGCGTGGATTGGTCAGCCTTGATTGACCGCGGCTTCT
>CAUYUJ010005424.1:449017-516517 GCA_963575745.1 Prorocentrum cordatum
TCTGAAGCGAGCAGCCCGTGCATCCGTCGTCTCTGGGTCTGCTTGCCAGGTGCTCTTCTTGGTCGGCCGAGAGTCCGCCTAATCTGATGCGTTCTAGGTGCCATGCATCCTTGCACCCCACCCTCAGTGTCGATTTGGATGCTGTCCTCGGCGTGGGAGCTCGGAAAGACGAGGGAGTTGGGGAGCCAGTGGATGCACGTCGCCGTCATATGTCAGGGCCTCACTTGTCCTCAGCGTGTTTCAGCTTCAGCTGTCACAAGCAGGCTCAGCTTACTGTGCCACTCCCTGTTGGAGTTCACCAGTCCGCCCCTACGAGCACCCCTGTTCTCGCTCTGGGCGCCTCGCTGTGTTTCTGCACTGTTTTCCCGTGCCCACCTGCTGACACACCTGACTGTGCCCCACGGCATCGCAGTCCAGCAGTACTCATTCAGAGCACGAGGCTCGGGGGGTCGCTCACTGGCTCGGGAGCCGTTCGAGCTCACGCTACATACGGAGAGGCCTCAGGTTTTGTGCTAGACCTAGGGGTGGCAAGCATCGATTCGTTGTTGCGCAGCGTGCAGCAAATCTCGCAAGCGCGATGTTTTGGTGTTCGATCCCATTTCCGCAATAACCCTTCAATTTCAATTTGGCCAGTGTGTTGTTTCCCCGACACCCTGGCGGGTCCGCCGAGTTGGAGAGGGGTAGTGGGGGAATCAAGACACATTTGAACGCGATCTTCGATCCCCCAATGTGTTCCATGTTGTCCTCGGGCTTGTCGTGACAGTCGTCAATGCAAGGCCGATTGCATCGGCATTAGTTTTCCCTAGCGGCAGTTTCTGCAGCAGTGCCCACGTAGCGCCTCCATTGTGCATCCAACCGCTAACACATACGTTCTATAGTCAAGCAGAGCGGAGTCGTTAGGAGGCTCGCAGGTCTTTCGCATCATCCTGCGAAGTGGGGCGATCTGATTGCGGCTCCTACTCCTCTGGTCGCCCCAGCCCATACAGGACGATCCGAAAGTTTTACCACCACTCCCACACACGGTGCTACTATCAAAACGGTCTTTCGTCAGAGCTGCTTGTTGTCTAGGTAACTTGGCTTTCCGTAGAGAAAGGACCGGTTGACGCATTGATTAGCCATAGCCCAAGTTTTTTGCGATAGGCCAGTTTGTATATGTGGGGGGTGACGCGCATCGACCAAAGTCGGCATCATTACTTGCAACTTCCTCACAGGGTCACGTAACTTGAATCTACCCTTACCTCGTTTCAGATCTGGGAGTTCACAGTACAGTACGCGAGATCGCCGTCAGTGCGCGTGGAAGTGGCCAGGTTTCTGTCTTGCCAGTCGAAGAATCGCCACTCTCAATTGCAAATGCGATACTTGACAAGTCTTCTTGCCTTTGAACCTCCTGAGCCCACCCACGCGCCCAAAACACTTGACAAAATCAGCGTTCGGTTTCCCATCGACGACGACGACGACGGCGGCAGCAGCATCATTACTGCATCCCGTTGTAGAAGTTGTCTGAGTACCAGAATGCATTCGAGTCTGTTCTCCAGTGCTGGTCAGCAACATCCCACTTGCGTCGCAGCCGGCTGTCAAAGACATCGCGCTGCTGACCCACGTGCGCGTAGCAGCAGATTTAGCCAGCAATCGATGTGGCCGGAGGGGTCGTCGGACTATGGTTTCTAGCTGTAACCGTTAGGAGGGTCTCACAGCAGAGTGGCACTACACACGTCGAAGACGGAATCGAAGTTTGCCTTTGCGTATGACCTCGCTGTTGCCATAAGGAATAGCCCGCCGGAGAAGGACACATCAAAATACATTGACTGCAAGGCCTTTAACAAGCCGGTCTCGTTTTCCTCTGTGCGATAACTGGCGTGATCGGCCCTGGCTCCCCCCCACCCCTCCCAGATCACGTCATTGCGGTCGTCCCGTGACAACCACGGGCGTCTTGTAGCTCTCGCAGGGTAGTGGTGCTCACAGGCATGCTATGGCATTCCCGAGTAACGCTGCTCTCACGCGCTTGTGGTTCTCAGGGGCAAAGTAAAAAGTGCTGCTCTGTTGCTCAATGGCGTTGGTGTGCCGCTCGTAGCTGCCAGTGCTGCGATGTACGCATGTATTGTTGTGCGCACAGGCGTTTTGCTGTACGCAAGCATCTTGTTGTACACTGGCGCTGTGGGGCAGGCAGGCACTGCGGGCCCAAAGTGCAGAGCGGACCGTGCCCCAGGCCAGAGCAAATATTATTTACAGATGACAAGCACATTGAATATGGTAAGTTCGCGCCCACCACGATTTTCTGGAGTTTGGTTTCAGTCGTGATTTCTGGTTGCAGACAGGCTTGGTTGTGTACGCAGATCATGTGGTGGTCGCAGGCGCCAGGCGCTGTGGTGCTCACGGCTGATGTAGCTGCACAGGCAGGCATCGTGTTGTACACAAGGGTTGGGGTGCACGCAGGCAGTGCGGACATCAAGTACAAGACCCTTCCCAGGCCAGGGAAAGCAGTACTCACAAATAACTACCGTATTGAACTTGATAGGTTCGGGCTCACCACGATGTTCCAGAATCTGGGCCCCATTGAGAGAGATTTGTCCGATAGCCTTGATCGCCAGGAAAAACTTCGAGCACCAGGCAATTACCGAAACTGGAGGATGTTGATGTGTCGGGCCCCGGGAGGCGGTGCTCGTTCGACTTTTCACTGGCGTGTCGAGCAGACACTGCTTCGATACTTTTTGGGTGTTCATGTCGGGGATGTGTTCTTGAAGCGCGACAGGAACAACATACGCCAAAAACGTCGTTTGCTGCACCTTTTCGACGCGGGTGATTCGCAGCGGGCCAACGACGAGCACCGGGACACTGCGGCGCACGACAGGGCGAACGACGACAGTTGCGACCCTGCAGAGGGCGAGGTGCAGGCAGACCTCGCGATCAAAGTCGACGGGGGCTTCTGGGACGTGCTCTTGGCGACGCCGCCGGCGCTGACCTTCCATCGCCAAGCTCGCCTCCGAGGCCCAGGTGGCTCAGACATCTTCGGCATGAGTCGAAGAAGAAAAAACCACATGAGCATAAACTTTTGGGCGCTCCGCGCGGATTTCTTGCATCCGCGCCTGGGCCCCCCGGCGGCGCCTCCGGCGCCGCCCGCGGCGCGCTCCGCGCGCCAGGGAGGGGGGTTCAACGCGAGCCCGAGAAACCCGCGCGGAGCGCCAAAAGTTTATATGTATGTGTTTTTTCTTTTTCTAATGCGTTTATGTTTATGTTTACGTTGGTTCCCAGGCGGTGGATATGGATAAATCCTCGCCTCGCACAGGTGACGCAGACATCTTCGGCATGAAGGGCCTCGGGCCGAGGGGGCCCAAGTCGGTTCGGGAATAGACGGTTTTGGCAAGTGGAGCCGCGGAGAAGCGGCGCGCAGGTTCGGCTAGCTCGGGCGCGCCCGTTGGCTCGTGGGCGCGCCGGGGTCTTCGCCAAGGAGTGCGGATGTTTTACGCGGCGAAGATGTGGGCGAATAGCCCAGTGGGGAGCAATGCGTGTATTCAGGTGCGCCGATGACTTATGTCTTCGACAAGGCTCCCGGGCGAAAGCGTGCAACGCCCGCCCTTGGGCTATTCGCCCTTGTCATCGCCGCCGACATTGCACCTCCCAGCCTTCAGGCTGGATACGTTGGCCGGCGTCTGCGTCTCCATCGCGCCGCGGAGCCCCGGGCGGTTCGAGGGCGCGCCCGCGAACCTCAGACCCAGACATCCGACGTCTCGATTTTTCCAATACGGGGTCCCAGGACGTCTCGACCCATCCCCCACGACCGGTTTTTCACCCTGCGTCGTTTTGCGACGGCCCCGAGGCCCGGCGAGGGCCTCGAGAGGCCGAAAACCACGGACAAACTTCGTTTCGATTTTTTCGAGACGCCCGATGCCTGGGGAGGGATCTTCGTCTCGAGCTCTGAGCGCGGCTTCGGCGACCTCCTGCGCTGCCCCCGCCGGAGCGCCTTCCAAGCCGAGCCGGGCCGCCCGGGCTCGCTGCCGCGGCCAGCTCGGGCGGGCTCGCCGCCGGGCGAGAACGCCAGCTCGGTGCGCCTGCAGCGCGAGGTCTTCTTCACCAGTCCCCTGCGTCGTTGTGTTGAGAACCCGAAGGAGCAGACCCAGAGAGCCAACGCATTGAAAAAAATCAAGACGCAGTTTTTTTCGCAGCTTTCGGCCTCAATGGGCCCTCGCCGGGCCCTGGGACCGTCGGAAAACGATGCAGTATGAAGAACCGGCCCTGGGGAATGGGTCGAGACCTCCGGGGGCCCCGTATTGCAAGAATCACGACGTCGGGTCTCGGGGGAAGCGCAAGGAGGGCGCCCGTGCTCTCTTTGGGGGGGCTCAGGGGGCGCGGCCGGCGCAGTCCGGCGCGTGCCAGGCCGCCGCGTCGCCGGCCCGGCCTCGGCTCACTTGGTGTCCCGTTCTTTGGGCAATGGCCCAGACATCCATCACCACCCACCAAACCACCCCAACCCAACCCGAAGGCCCAAATGAATCCTCGATTTCCAGTGGGGGGGGTCGGGGAACATTGAAAAAGCACATGGGACCCGTGCCCCCCCAACCCGAAGTTCGGGTCCAACTCGGGTCTTCGGGTTGGGTTGGGGTGGTCTGGTAGGTAGTCAATCCAGCAGCGAATGTCCTGGGCTTCTGCAGGCGGCCACCCGCCGGGGGTCGACCCGATCTCGCCGGGCCCGGCCGAGAAGGAGCGGGGCGTCTTCCGCAGGATGCTCGGGGAGGCGCTGGGCGCGAACGACGTCGGACCAGCTCGCTCGGCTACCTGTTCCGCCGAGCTCCGGGGGGGCCCCCATGCTCAAAGGGGCCTCTGCGCCCGAGATCCAGGCTCGCATGTTGCGCATTGGTGTTGGGGGGGCGCGCCAGCCGGGATCGCGGCTGATTGCATCTTGGACGAGCTGTTCCCGGCCGCCGACGGCGACGGGGACGAGGTGCTGGCCCGGGGCGACCTCGCTGGGCCGGCCGAATATTTTGCAAAATAATGGGGGCCCGAGGACGGCCGGGGAGGCAGTCGAGCATGCGCTCGCGAACGCCAGCCGCGAGCCATCTTATTTGAAAGCATGCGACACCATTGAGGCCCTTCGGGCCTACCTCCAGGCCGAGCCCATCATGTTCAGGTTCGGGGTCATGCGGAAGGCGAAGGATGGTTGGGACAAGGGTCGCATCATCCTGGACCTCCGAGCGTCGACGGTGGCGCGCGCCGCTCGGCGGAGTCACCTTGCCGCCCTGCCGATGGTGGCCGATGTACTTCCGGATCTAATGGACTTGATGTCCTTTCGGGGCGTGGGAGACGGCCTTGGGCTCCTGATTTGACTTCGCCGGCGCGTTCTGGATCGCGCCGCTGAAGTCGGATGAGCGATCCTGCCGCCGTGCAAGGGGAATGCTTTGTCTTCCTCGGGGCGGCACAGGGCTCGCGCAGTGGACCTGTATCGTGGGCAGCGGCGGCGTCGCTGGCCACTCGCTGTGCCCAGTTGCTCTTGGCCCCGGCGCCTGGCGCGGTCGGCGGGGGCCTCGAGCGCGCGCGGGCCCAGACCGTCGTCGACGACCCCGCGGTTGGCGCGAGGGGTTCCGCCGAGGACCCTGCCCGCAGCATGTCGATGATAGCGCTCGCGTGGCGGGCCTCGGGCTTCCCGCCGGCCTCCCACGAGGCGCGACCGGGCGCCCTGGTGCCCTGGATCGGGTGCGCAGTCGCGGTGGACTCCGCGAACAGCTTCGCGCGGGGGGAGATGGCCAAGGCCAGGATCGACGACTGCAGGGCGATTTTGCCCCCGAGTGTCCGCGCGCCGACGTCGCGCCAGCCGCGCGGCTTCGGCGCGGGGCGGGCTCTTTCACGCGTCGCGCCCCTAGTCTTGATCTCGCGACCTTTCTTGGACCAGACGCAGGGCGCGATCGCTAGAAGTTCGCCCAGCGCGCCGTCTGGGTGCACTTGGGCGGCGCAGTTCAAGCGGCCGCTGTTGTGGTTGCGCCCCTGCTTCGACGCTGAGATCGGCAACCTCGCCCGGGCGTTCCGCCCGTGCGCCTATATGAGATTTGAAACGGGCCCGAAGCGCCGGATCGTTGCGGACGCAGGCCTCCATGGGGGCTCGGAGGTTGCATCGTCGTCGAGGGCGTCTTTGTGTCTGGGTTCGCAGCGGAGCTGCGTCAAGACCTCGCGGATGCATTGGGGGTCGAGATGGGCCGCTGCACCGGCTAGCAGACCATGGAGGCGTTCGCTATCCTCCTCGCGTTGCGCCTTTGGCGTAAGCACTGGCGGGGGCAGAGGCCGATCCTGGCCCAGAGAGAGCCAACGCATTGAACAAATTAAAAAAGACGCAGATTTTTTCCAATTTTCAGCCTCAATGGGGCCCTGGCCAGGCCCCAGGACCATCAAAAAACGATTCAGGATGAAAAACCGGCCCTGGGCAATGGGTCGAGACTTCAAGGGGCCCCGCATTCAAAAAAATGCGACGTCGGATCCTTGGGCGAGGTCACGGAGGACAACGTTGGCGCGATCGCCGCGCTGGCGAAGGCGCAGCCTAAGGGGGAGGGACCGAGCTTCATTGCCCATGAGGTGGTCCTGGACATCGCCTGCAGGAAGTACGAGCCAGACGCATTCTCTCACTCCTCGGCGTCAGTACTTCCATCGTGGACACGCTCTCGAAGAAATTCATGGCGGGGGCGCGTCGAAGTGCGCTCCTGGCGCGTCTTCGACGCGCCCGCGAGGCCCGCCCCCCGCCTCGCCGGCAATTGGGATTTCCTAGAGGGCCTCTGCGGGCCGGCCGAGGGGGCCCGTCTGCTCCGCGCGGCTGCGGCGCACGTCGGGGCGGGCCCCTGGGGCCCGCAGCTGCGCGCTGCAAGGCTGCGAGCCGCGCGAGTTCGGTCGAATCTCTAGCGCCCCAAAAGTCAGGGGCTGCCTAGCCGACCCCCCCGAACCACCCCCTTCTGCGGCGCCGCCCTCGCACCGCCCCCAAGATGCATGCACGCGGCCGGAGGGGAGCTCGAAAGCGAGGATGACGCCACGGAAGGGGATGTTTTGCTAAGGGTCGGCTGGGCCGCGCCCGAAAAAGTCGGTTGTTGGCGCGGCGTTACGTTGCATCCGCAGGATTGTTTTTTTCTGGACGAGGGGCGGGAGCTGTCGCCCTCCGCCCAGGGTGCGATTTGTTTTCCTCCCTCTAACAACATATCTTTTATAGCGGGAGCTAACGTCTTCATTGTTTAAGACGCGTGAGGTCTCCGTCGATGCTTTTGCGGTCGGACGTGCTTGCTTGTCCGCGTGAAAACGGCGTGCCGGCCCATCCGCTATTGCGCTGGGTCCGGCGGGGCACCTCCGGCCTGGCGCCGGAGGGGGCCTCCGTCACGTTTGGGGAGAGCCTCCCAGAACATGGGCCTGTCAGGGCCTCTGGGGCGGAGTCGGCAGATCTGCCCCCTCATCCACGCGCCTGGTTGGGAGAGGGTCGACGTTGACCTGGCCAGAGGGTGGCGCGCCTACCCGCCCGGAGGCGGACGCTTGCCCGGCCGGTCTTTCGGGGGAGGGCCTCGGCGGGAGCTCCCGGACGGAATGCGCGCCCGCATTTCCGCCCCGACATGCATCCATTTTGCGGGTGCCAGGCTGGAGGGCGATGTTCGCCTGGCCGGAGGATGGCGCGTGCATCGAGCTGGAGGCGGGCGTCTGCCAGTAGCCTAGCTGGTCGTGGGTGGGGGCTCCGGCAGGAGTGCCCAGGCCCCCCGAGTTGCCGCCCCCGCAGTCACCCCGGCACCCGGCTGGCGGGCGGCGTTGGCCCGGCCGGAGGGTGGCGCGCATGCTCGGCTTGAAGCGGACGTTTGCATGGCTGGCGATGGGGGTCATCGGCGGGAGTATTTGGTCAGGCTGGGTGCCCTGCGCAGTCGCCGTGCGGGTTGGGAACGGACGTCTGTCTGGCTGGCGCATGCCGCGCGGGCGGGCTGGAAGCGGACGCCGCGCCGTGGTCAGGCTGGGTGGCGCGCGTGCCCGGCTGGAAACGGACGTCTGTCTGACTGGCGTTACATTGGCAGGAGTATTTGGTCCGGCTGGCTGCCCTGCGTAGTCGCCGCACCTGGAGCGCCCGCGGCCGCGACGGGCGCCCCCGCGCGGGGGGCTGCCGCGCGTGCGTGTTTTTCCCAACAGGATGGGCGGCGTGGCGCCGCGGTCGATCCTCGAAGGATTCGGGCGGCGGTTTTGTTCAACCGACTCGCGACCTCCCGATTGCGACTTGCATGTTCCTCCTCCTCCCCCTCCACCTCCTCCTCCTCCTCCTCCTCCTCCTCCTCCTCCTCCTCCTCCTCCTCCCCCTGCGGGGGGCTTCTGATCCTCGACGCGACCCCTGCCAACTCCCTGCTCCAAAGCCGGCCCCCAGGGAAGGGGGTCGAGGGGTCGATGGGGGCCCGCGCACCGAGCAGACGAGTCGCCGCGCCCCCGCCGTATGGGCCCGGGGCCCTCGGGCGCCCCCCATTGTCAAATGCAATGGTCGCCTGGCCCGCCGCCAGCATGCGCGGGCTATTGGGCGGTGGCCCAGGGTAGCCCTCGGCAGTGGCATCTGCCCAGGCTCCGCGAGGCGCCCGAGCGCTTCCGCCGCGGCAGCAGCATGAGCCGCATTGTCCAATGGTCCGGCCCCCCGCGCCCGGCGCAGGAGGGCGCGCCGATGGGGGCGCGTCAAGCTCCGGAGGGTCTGTTCCCCTGGAGCTGCGCTCCGTCGACGCCGTCGGCGGCCTCGCGGACGGCCAGATCAGTTGCGACCGATGCGCCAGGCGCGCCGCTGTTCTCCTGGGGCCGCCGGGATCGCCGCGGCGAGGATGGGGCTGCATCCCAGTCGGCGGCTGGCCGGTCGCGACGGGGCGCGCCCCGGGCGCGCATGGCGCCGCGGGGGCCCCCGAGCGGCTGCGCTCGCAGTCTTGGGCACCGCGAAGGCTCGCGAGGCGGCCGCGGGCGTTTCCCATTGGGGCCTTTATATTTTAAGGCGCTTCGTACACCAGGGATTTCTTGCTCAACGCCTGGGCGCCGTTCCACAACCAGCGGTTAGCGGGGCAATCGGGCGTCTCCCCGCTGGCGGTCGCGCCCCTCGAGGCGGCGGGCGTCCTTCTCAGGGCTGGTGGTCGCCAGTCGCCAGCGAACCACCATTCCATGGCCGCGTCGCTCAGGGTCGTCCTTGGGGCGGGTTCCTTGATCGGGCAGCGCGCCGCGCCGCCCGCCCCACCGCTCGGGGCGCGGGCCCGGCGAAGCAGGCAGCAGAGCTTGACGCCCCTGGCTTGCCGCAGCCGTCGCCGTCGCTGCCCTGGCCCCCGGAGGTGAGCGGCGGCGCCGCGGGTCTCGCGGCGGCTCTCCTCGGGGGCGTCGTGCCGCGCGCGAGGGGCGTGGAGCCCGCCCTGGCAAAGAGATCTGCCAATCGTTTGGCCACGGGGCCCAGTCGGCATCGCGGGGCCGACGGCGCAGGGCGGGCAGGGAAGCGGCGGGGGCGCCCGTGCAAAGCGGGCGGTGGTCCGCATCCTTGCCCGCGTCACATATTGCTGCCGCGTCTTGAGATCTCGAACATCTGCGGGTGGCTTTTTTGGGCAGCTCCCTCCTGGCCACCCATTCCCCCCGACGTCATCCGGAGACGTTGTCGCGAAGGGTGCCGCGGCAAGTTCGATCAAGGAGGTGGCCTCGAACTTCGGCCCCCCGCTGTTCGACGACATCAGCAGGCCCCGGCTCGGAGGCCACGCGCTCCGAGTTGCAGGCGCTCGGTGGTTGGCCTTTCTCGGGTTGCCGTCGGCGTCGGTCTAACTGCTGGCGCGCTGCGAGACCGAGACTGTCCGGCGCTATATTTCTGGCGCCTGTCCGTCGCTTATCGGCGGGCTTCGCGGCTACAGCTGGAGACGCGCACCTGCGGGGGGCCGCGTCGAAGCCCGAGGAGTAGCTGAAGGCGTTGAAGTCGAAGGTCCAGGGCCTCAGCGACCAGATGCGACCAGCTCCTGGAGGAGCTGCTGAAGCTCCGCACGAAGGCCCAGGAAGCTCAAGAGGCTGCAGAGGGGGTAGAAATCGACGATCGGCTTCCTTTTCCACCAGCACCTGTCCAGCGTTGCGGCCATGATGGCTCTGAGCGCAACTTATGGATCATGAGCGCTCACCCGCGGAAATCTCGTGCCTGGGGGCTCCCTGCGCGCCCCCGCGAGCTGCCGGGTGCGCTTTCAGGGGGTTCGGAAACGTAGAGGACGATGTGCAGCTGGGCGTTTGCTCACGCGAGCTTCGCTTGCCTCGTGGATCGCCCTCCCGAGTCGCTGGTGTGCTTGCGCTGCTGGGGCCAGACTTCGCCGCTTAGCAGAGCGGCTAGCATCTGGCTCCACGGCGGCCCCAGGAGGCGCGCGCGCCTGGTGCGCGCAGCCGCGGTCATTACAGAGGGGGCATATGCGATCTCCAGCCTCGCAGCGCAACGAGGCAAAGAACGCGCTGGGGGGGGGGGGGGCGCCAAGTGCGCCGGGGCATCTGCGAAGGAGAACTGGTCCTTTTGTTTGTCGCATGTCTTTCTTCTTCTGGCCCTGGCGGGCAGGCGATGTTGCCGCACTGTTCGCGGCCGTTTTGGCCCGAGATCGGGGCGGGGAAAAGAACCCGGCCGCCTGCGACCTGTCTAGGGCACCACAGCGGCCCCGGAAGGCGCGCGCACCCGAAGCGCGCAGCCGCGATCATTACAGCAGGGGCGTGTGCTTCATATACGATCAGCAGCTTCGCAGCGCAATGAAGAAAAGATCGCTCGGGTGAGTGGTTGACGTTGACGCTGTTATTCTTGCGAAATCGTTTTCGCAAGTGCGCGCTGGGAGTTGCGCGACAAGCGCGCCAGGACACGCGGGGCGCGGAGCTCTGATCAGCACGGGCCTGCGCCTTCGAGCCCCGGCCTCGAGCCCACAGCGACGCGCGAGCTCGCAGCGAGGGCGCGCTTCGCTCCGCGGGGCCCTTGGGGCTCGGGGCCGAAACTTCGGCGGAAGGTAGTGGAGGAGGGCCTCTCCGCGTGCCCGATGAACTGGATTCGTGCCCCAGACGAGCCCAGGGCCCAGCTGTTCGCCCAGCGCAGCGGCGCTGAGCGCAGCTCAGCACCGCGCGCGCGCCCAGATGCGCACGCTCGGTGAGTGCGTGCGGCGTGCGTCCAGGCCAAAGGCTCGAGACCACGACGCCCCTTGGCGTCGCGTTGATGCCGCCCTGCTTCGCCGGGCCGCATATGCACACATAGGCAGAATCTGCGTTTCGACGTTTGTTTCATGACCCCTTCTTTTTCGTCCAAAATCCGCCTGTAGGGGGACATGCCCGACCTCATCCTGGTCCTGCTCGCTCCACGTCCTTCTCATGCAAGCTTCACCACGTCACGTAGGAGGCGCATTTCTTTTACAATCGCCCTTGTAATCGTTTTTGGCGCAGTCGCCCTGGCGCCTTGGGCCAGGAACCTGGTCGACCCCTCAAGCCCCCGCAGGCCAGTCTGCGCGGCTGGCAACAACGCGCGCACTTCGGGATCCATGGGCGCTCGATGTGGGGCTTCAGCCACGACGGGGGAGTGCTTGATCTTTTCGGCAGAACCACCAGGCTTAGATAAGGGCGATGTGTTCCGGAGCCCACAAAGTGAAAAAAAACAAGTCTCCAAAGAAATCTCCAGACACTTCAGGAAAGCATGGCGCCCGGTAAATTTACGGAAAGTGGGTAATCGATCGGCAATCTCCGGGAAATCGTGGGGAACATGGGAATTTCATTTGGATATTCTTAGGCACTCTCCAGGAATCATTTTGTTGATTCGTTTTGCTGGTCAATCTGCTGTTGAGATGTGCTTACTTGTTTTTAAGATTGCGTTGGAGATTTCTCAGTTCCGAGATTTGTTGTAGGTTCCGTTTGAGATTTCAAGACGCGAAGAATTGCTGGAAGTTATTCCAGTGAGATCGGTTGGACATTTCTGGTCAGATTCTCAGGAGGTTCAGATTTCGCGGGGCGACTTTTTTAGAGACCCGCAGATGGGGAACAGTTTGCCACAATCGACCCAATCTAACACCAGGCGTGTGCGAGTTAAGCCTTGGGTCAGAGCAGGAATATGAGCAACAATGCGCCGCGACGTGAAAGATCGGAAGCAGGAGGAGTTCAGGGACAACGGCAGTGGGGGATAGGCTCAGTGGGGGACGACGCATCGATTCCTCAATCGCCCACTGATCGCCGATGCGGGGCCCGATTTATCCTGCCACGTTCAGGAACCTGCGGTTTCGCTGTCGAGAGCCTACCGGAGAAACGTCGCCGAGTCCAGGTCCACTTCCCCCCTGAGTCAGTCCCCCCCTCGATCGTTCCCCTTCCCAGGGGTGGTGGGTATGGGGCCGACGGGATCGCGAGACGGGGGAGGAGGGCAGCGCGAACAGCGCGAGGCCCCCCCGCGCTCTCGCGGGACCCCGGGCGCGCAGTGGCCTCCTTTGGCCTCCTTGTCCGATGGCCTGGTCTCACGCGCAGCAGCGGCAGCGCGAGTAGACTCACAGCGCCACTCGACGCGGGAGAGGTCCGGAGAAGAAAAAGATACCAATACCAGTGCCCCCCGCGCTCTCGCGGGACCCCGGGCGCGCAGTGGCCTCCCTTGGCCTCCTTGTCCGATGGTTTGGTCTCGCGCGCAGCAGCGGCAGCGCGAGCAGACTCACAGCGCCAGATGACGCAGGAGAGGTTCGGAGCCCAGCTACCTCGATACGCCCGTCTTGAAACGCAGCACGTGCCGTGTTCAAAACGTCCATGTTAATACGCTGCGTGTTGGCTCGGCACGTGCTGGTTCACGTTTTGGCGAACGTATCGCGCCAGACTTACGTTTTCAGTCTACGTCTTGAGCTTCGTGTCAACACGCTACGTGTCGCGTGTTGCGTCTCGGGGCAGCTGAGAAAGATATTGATACGGGTACCCTTGCCTCGTCGCCACTGCTGGATTCGCCCCCCATGTGTGGCCGCTTTCGTTCAAGACCGCATCGGGCCAAGTCCCCAGGAGGAGGGCCCTGGTCTGGGAAGCGGCCCTACTTTGGTGCATTTGTGGAGCTGGCTTCTCTTCGGCGGTAGATTCGAAGAGGTTGTGGCGGTATCCGAGCACCGCCCAGATGGCCGTTACATGTGACGCCTCTCGTCTCCAGGGTATTCGTCATGAGTCATAAGTCTTATTTGAGCTGTCTCGGAGCTGTCCTGGCTGTGGGGTAGTCGTTGGGGTCCCGTGGGGCTAGGTTCAGTTGTCTTCCGGCCCTGTTTGTCCGTCTCGGGATCCTCTTGGGAAGTTGTGGGTCATTTTTTGGGCCAGGTCTCTTGGGGTCGTCGTGGAGCCGTCTCGGGGTCCTTTTTGGGCAGTCTTGGGGCCTTCTTAAGCCGCCTTGGGGCCCTCGGGAGGCCCTCTTGGGTCAGCTTGGAGCTCTTTCGGTGCCGTCTTGGACCGTCCAGTGGTCTTCCTGGGGCTCTTAGTGGGTCTTTGTGAGCTTTGCACAACATCTTGCGTTTCGCCTCCCAAGACCCCCCTGGAGTGCGTCATGGCTTTCTCTTGAGGCGTCTGCTCCTTGTTTTTGCGGCGGTCCTTGGGTGCCTTTTGCCGCAGTGCTGGGCCATCTTGGTGGCCTTCATGGCCTCCTCGAGCCATCTTGCTAGCCTCCAAGAGGGTCGGAGAGCCCCAGGCAAGCTCAGCTGAGCCACGCTAAGCTCAGCCGGCCCAGATTCGGACCTGGATTCGGATTCACGTTCAGACGAGGATCGGTTTAGTGTCCACTCACGCCTGGGACAAGCGAGCGTCGCAGCTCCACCTCAACGAGGGCTTTGGTCCCCTTGCCGTTTACTTCCACTGAGGGCCCTTGGTGCAATATATGAACAGAGCAAGTAGAGGCAAGCGGGCTCAATGATAAGGAGTGCCAGGATGAGCAAGAGGAGAGGAGGAGGAGGAGGAGGAGGAGGAGGAGGAGGAGGAGGACGAGGACGAGGACGAGGAGGACGAGGAGGACGAGGAGGAACCGGAGGAGAGGAGGAGGAGGAGAAGGTGGAGGGGGAGGAGGAGGAGGAGGAGGAGGAGGAGGAGGAGGAGAAGGAGGAGGAGGAGGAGGAGGAGGAGGAGCCGGTTGGGGAGGCGGAGGAGGATTCTGAGAATGAGGAGGAGTGGTAGGACCCAGGGATGCCCATGTGATACGCGAGCGCGCCCAGCTTGCCATGTCACCCTGGCGCAGCTCGCTGCTCCAGTGCCTTCCCGCCCTGGCCGTCCTCCAGTTGATGGGGCTTGGTGCGCTGCTAAATCCACCGTCCAACTCTGTCCCCTATCCTCTGCTCTCTTTTTGGTCCCTCTCCCTCCCAGCCGAGTCACTGTCGAGTCTCTGATCTGATTCGATTCTTTTTTATTTCTCGAAGAGTTTCTAATTGCGCACTCTTCTGCCCACGCGTCCTGCCGGTCAGTGATGGTCCCTCCTCAGCCCACTATCTTCAGCCCTATCCGTCTATTCGGAGTCTTGGGCGGACTGCACTTGGGGTTGTCGCACGAGGTGGGTCCCCATCCCCCTCCGTCCTGGATGCTTCCTCCTGGTCCTCCTCGTTCGCCCACTCCTCTTGGCATCGCTCGGACGTGTGCATTTTTTCGGCGAGGGCCATCGAGGGGCAGATTGGATCACCTCGCGGAATAATGAGCGCACGAAACCGAACGGGGGAATGGACGTCCGAGCGACGGCGAGCCCTCGCCCTCCTCCCCCCCGTCCTGCCTCCACCTCCCCCTCCTCGCCCGCCCCTCGCCCTCCCCCACCCTCCGCGCCGCCCTCGCCCGCGCGCGCTGCCGCGGGCCAGGGCGCGCGCCGCCCGGGGCCCCGCTCGGCCTCGGGCGCGCGCGGGGCCGCGGGGCCGAGAGCCCCCGGGGCGCCCCGGAGGAAGGCGACCCGGGTGGGCCGCGCCGTCGCGGGCGGGGCCTCGCTGGCGCGTCGCCCGGCGCACCGCCGACGGGCCGCGAGGCGACCGACCATCGGCTGGGCCGCGGCGGCCCGCAGCCGCCGTGGGCGCAGCAAGCGTAATTTCAAGGCTGTTGAGTCAGTCTGGACGAACAATGAAAAATATTAGAATATTCCCAAATGGTCAAAAAATAATCAACAAATTGTCCCCAGACTATTTTTGGACTACTTTTGAGCATTCTTCCTGTAGAGGGACACGCCCGACTTGACGTTATCTCAAGGCTTCTGAGTCAGTCTGTTGGGTGCCATACAGGTGGCCCCCTCCGCCTGGATGGCACCCAGGCGGCATCCAGGCGGCACCCGGGCGGCACCCGGGCGGCAGCCGGGCGGCATTCGGACCAGCAGCGCTCGGCCAAAGAGCTGCTTCCCGGCTCTCGAGTCCGTCCGTGGGGAGGGGGGGGGGGGGGCACATGTGAACCCTACCCCTACCCCCCACGATTTCCGCGAGGGAGGGTGGGGTTCACTTCGCTCGGGAGCTCCCGAGCGAAGTGAACCCCACCCTCCCCCTCAGAAATCGTGGGGGGGGGGGGTAGGGTTCGCATGTGGCCCCCTGGGGGGGGGCCGGAGATGCTGGCTCCCTCCGGGCGGAGGGGCCGCGAGGGTCGGCAGCAGGGGCGGGCGAGTCCCCCGGGGGGCCCGCCGCCGTGCGGGCGCGGTGCCCTGCGGCCTCGGCGCCGCTCGGGCGTGAGGCGTCGGGGGGCTGGCTCTCGACGCCGGGGCGTGAGCCGCTCTCGACGCCGGGGCGTGTGCGTCGTCGTGCTCTCGGGCTTGCCTCGGTCGGCTGGCTGCAAGTGTCAAGCAGTGGCGAGGCAACCTGGCTCGCCTATAGCCCCACCAAGCACTGTTCTAAGAACCTCTTGTGGTTTCCACGACATGTTCTTAGAACATTTCTGGCGGAGTCCGTCTGGTTTTCACACATCGGGCTTATGTTCTAAGCACATTGGTTTCGTTCTTGGAACATTTCTGGGTTCTGAGAACATGTCGTGGTAGGACTATAGGAATGCAGTCTGATTCTCTGTTACCACCCACCAGACCACCCCGACCCAACCCGAAGGCTTCAGTTTGTCCTCCATTCCAAGTGGGGGGGGTCGGAGACATCGTAAAAACACATGGAACCCGTACCCCCCCCCAACCAGAAGTTCGGGTCAAATTCGGGTCTTCGGGTTGGGTTGGGGTGGTCTGGTAGGTAGTCACTGATGAGCGCGTCAGCGCGAGGCGCTTCTAGTCGCCGTGGCAATCCAGCCAGCCAACAGCATCCCAAATGCGCCTCTTCTGTTGGTTTTCGTGAGGGGCCGAGAGAGGGCCTGAGGCTCAGGGGCAACGAGCGGGGGGGGGGGATGGATGTGCTTAAGTCGGGCGTGTGCCTCTACAGGAGGAAGATCCAAAAATAATCGAAAAATAGTCGGGGGACTATTTTTTGATATTTGTTTGACTATTGTGGTTCATGTTTTGATTCTTTTCGTCCAAAATCCCCCTAAGGATAGACACAGGGGTGGGGGGGGGGCCGATGTAGAAGATCGAGGTCGGCTCGGGGAGGGTGCCCTGGTGTTCTGCGTGCTTGTTGGATGCTCGTGTGCATCCTGTGGGGAAGGTGCCCTTGGATCCTTGGATGCTCTGTGTGCTTTGGCCAGACGTGTGCATTTTTCCTCGGCGAGGACCGCGAACAAAAATACGCGCACGAGGTCGAGAAATGCACGGGGAATGGAGGCCCCGTCCGAGCGATGGCAAGTCGTGAGGGCGCTGTGCTCTAAGGCTTTTCCTCGGCGAGGATCTTCGAGGAGCATCTTAGTGCGAAAAAGACGCGCACGAGGTCGAGAAGTGTACGGAGAATGGACGTCCGAGCGATGACAAGCGGCAGGTTCGCGTCGTGTCGACTGGCGGCGGCCCCGCCGCCGGCGTTCAACGCTGAACGCCGCGGGCGACTCAGAATCGGCCAATGCTAAACGATCTGACGTTTCGGGAGCTGCCGATCATTCAGGGCTGAACGATCCCCGCGGTGTCAGGAACCAACGCCGGCGTCGGCACGACACGAACCCGCCGTGGCCTCCAGGGAGGACTCATTGTGAACGAGATCGGCCTGTGAGCCATCCTGGTGCGCACTCCTGAAGCGCGTGCGCTCGGCGTGCAGATCCGAGGGTGGCCGAGCCATGCCTCTTTCTCGGGGGCGCAGTGTCTCATCAGAGCTTCCATCGTTCCTGGATTGTGGGTCATAGGCCTCTTGGATGTTGGTATGTCGTGGGTGTCCGCTCGGGGGCCTCTTGGAGGCAGTTCTGAGGCCTCTTGGGGGCCGTCTTGGGACGTCTTGGGAGCCTCTTGAGGGCCTCTTGGGGCCTCTAGGGGTATCTTGGGGCGGAAAGCTGGAATTGTTGGTTCGGGCTCCCCCTCTTAGGCCCATCTTGGGGCCGTCTTGGGGGTCTCTTGGGCCGTCTGGGGCGCCTCTAAGCCCTCTTGGGCCGTCTTGGGGCGTCTTGGACGCTTCTTGGGCAATCGTAGAGTCCTCTTTGGCTCTTTGGCCGTCTTGAGATGGCGGCAGCCCAAAAAGGCGAGACTGCGAACATGATTGAAAATCCAATGGGAAATCAATGATTTTGGCTCTTCGGACCCTGTCGGAGGTCTTCTTGGGGCCATTTTGGGCCCTCTTGGAGGCATCTCGGGCCGTCTTTCAATATTCGGCCGCCTTGGGGCTTTCCTGGACTGTCTTTGAGGCATGTTGGGCCTTCTTGGTGTCTTTGGTTGCCTGCATGGGCCGTCTTGGAAGCTCGGGGCGCAGATTCATTTTTTTTTTAACCAGGGATCGTTGCTTGGGAGGCCCTGGAGTGCTTGGGAGCAGCGCCTGGGAATACACGAAGCGAACGATCCTCGAGCGGGTGCGCGTGGAATGAGGGGTCTAGGAGTTGGCAGCCATGCGGGAATTTCGCAATCCTCGCGCGGGCACGCACGGAAAGAGGTCGCAGCCACCGGCTGCCACGCGGGAAGCGCACCATCCTCGAGCGGGCACGCGCGGAAGTGGCGGTGCAGCCACCAGCTGCCATGCCGGAAGCGCACCATCCTCCAGCGGGCACGCGCGGAAGGGGGCCCTCGGAGAGGGAGGGGGGCGAGGCACGCAGGAGTCCGCCGGCAGAGGGAGGGGCGCCTCCATTGATGAGAGTCCAAGAGGAACCTACCAGGCAGACCTTGGCATGATTCCGCACCTCAGCGTGCCAGGGGGCACGGTGGCACAGCACGGTGGCGGAATCTATATATATATATATATATATATACACATACATACATATATATATATATATATATATATATAAATAAATAAATACACGCTTGCGGCAGATGAAGGGGCGGGGCATAGCGGGCAAGACATGGCCGCAAACAGCATGCATGGCAGTCGCTGCTGTGGCTCTGGCTTTGCCTTCGACTTGCGACCTTGCCCTCGTGGGCATGAGCAGGGAGGCGCCAGCGTGGGGGGCGCCGAACCGTCCAGCCCCCAGTCGCCCACCGCCGCCCGACCCACCTCCTCGGCGATATTGCTCGCGGTGCGGCGGGCGGCGGGGGGGCGCCGATAGCCTGGCCCTGGCGGACGAGGGCCAGTTCTTGGAGGTCTGCGAGCTGTGCCACCTCCTCGCGCTGGCTCGGCAGCACGCCTGGCAGGCCCGCCTGACGCCAGGCGAGCTGTCGGTGCTGCTGGAGCAGGCGCGGCACCTGACGGCGCTGTTCGCGGCGTTGGCCGGCCTGTTCGATGCCCCCCAAGGCCAAGGCAAAGGCCAAGGGAAAGGCTAAGGCGAACGGGCTCGCCAAGGCCGTGGCCCGCGAGCGAGGCGCAGCGGCTGGCGGCGCGCGCGGCCGAGACCGAGGGGCTCGCGCTAGGCCTGTGGCTGGGGCCACGCCCGCCTTTCCCTCCGTCGCTCCACTCGGGGGTGGAGGCGGCGCCCCAGGCGGTGCGCCCGTGCTGCCCGGCGCGCCCGTGCTCGGACTCGGAGCTCCGAGGGGCGCGGAACTGGCGGCGTTGGGGCCACCTGGAGCGGGCGGCGCTGCTGCGGGCGGCTGCCCTCCTGGCATCGGAGCCGCGCTGGTCGACGCCCTCGCGGCGGACCCCCCATGCGGGCTGCGGAGCAGACGCTCCCCCTCCGCCTGCCGCCGCCGCGGCTGGCCCACCCGCTGCAGGCGCGGGCGTTGTGGGTGCGTAGCAGGCCGCTGGACAATGTGCTGCTGGCGGAGCTGCTGCCCAGCCTGGTGCGCCCCTCGCGGCCTTCGTGGACGGGCCGTGGCTCAGCGGGGCCAACCTGAGGTCGGTGGGTCCGTCACCCGAGGGATGGCACTGGAGACTCCGACCCACGACGCCGGTGGCCAGGTTGACGGCACCGCCGTCTTCGAAGTCGAGACCATTGGGACGCCAGGCCCCGACGGGCTGTGCCTGGCCGTGCAATTCCGCGGAGCGTCGCCTCGTTTCCGATGCCTGGCGCTGGCCCCCCTGGGCTGCTGCACTTGTGCAGCGCGGGAGCCGCGAGTTGCCGGGCTCCGGCAGTGGTGGGCCGAGGCGAGCGCCACGTGGATTGGCTGCGCCTTTGCCCAGCTCGCAGCCTGGTGGGGCCCTGGGCGCCCCCGAGCGTGCTGCCGCCGGGCGGCGCTGGCGGTCCCCTAGCAGCTGCGCGCCCCGCCCCGGGACGGCTGGCCGGCGCTGCCACTGGCCATGCCGCAGCGGCGGCCGAGGCAGCGGCTGCTCGGCTCCCCGCAGGCCGCGCCTCGGCGGCGCCGCCGCGAGCGGTCTCGCAGCTCGAGCGAGGATCGAGGCGGCCGACGGCGGGTCGCTTTTTCGCGGAGCCCCCTCCCGCGACGGCGACATCTGGTCGCTGGCCGACAGGCAGCCCGGCGCGCTGCGCGACGAGGCGATCGAGCAGACCGCGCGCGTCATGGGCAGGGGGCGAACGCCCAAAGGCTGCGACCGAAGGTGCGGGGCTACTTGACGTACGCCAATCGTCTTCGGCCATCACTCGATCAGCTTGATCGGGGAGCGGTCCGCGCGCGAGGTGCAGACGCTCTTGACAGCCCTCGACCTCTTGGAGGAGGTTTACCTGGCGTCGGTGGTGGGCGTGCTCATGCAGCGGTTCAAGGATCGAGCTGAGCCTGAACGACGGCAACTGGAACCTCGCCGCCGCGCCCGTGGTCGCGGAGGGCACCGGGCCGACCCCCGCCTCGCGGGCCGAGCAGGTCGCCGCGCGGAGGGCCGCGCTGCTAGGGCGGCGCCTGGAGGTCAGGGCCCGAGCCAGTGGCAAGGGCTCCCGCTGACCCGAGGAGGAGGCCCGCTCCCCTGTGGGGAGCCGGGCGGCTTCGCGGTCGCCCAGCCGAGCGAAGGGCCGCGGGCGTGGTCGGCGCGGCCAGGGCCACCTCCCGCTGCGAGCGCGGCGCCGAGGAGACCGAGCCCCGAGCCCAGCCCTCGGGTCAGGCAAGGGTGCCCCGGGAGCCGCAACGGACGCCCGCGCGAAGCGGGTGCCGGCGAGGCCCTCGCACGGGGGCTGCCGCCGCCACGATCAGCCAGCCGTTCGAGACAGGACTCCCGGACCAGCGGCGTTGGGTGCCAGCGCGCGTCGAGGACTGGCAGAGCGGACCCTTGTCGACTTTTCGATTGTGAACACAGTGCAGGTATTCAGGATGACGCGGCTAAAGGGGCGTTCACGAGGCCCCCTCGGCCGCCGGGAAGCGCCCAGGGCTCGGCGCCGAGGGCAGGGCGCCCTGGCGCGGCGCCCGCGCTGCTGGGATGGCGCGCGGAGGCGGGCGCCGATCCGCTGGCGGCCTGGCGCGAGCTGGCTGCGGTTGCGAGCCGGCGCTTTCGCGAGCCGCTGGACGCGGGGCCCGTCCTCGAGCAGCTGATCAGGGCTCTCCCAGGGTCACTGGGGCCGTACTTGGAGAAGTTCATGAACGGCGAGCGGTGGCCAGCTAGGCAGGGGCGGCCGCAGCGCGACCTGCGGCCGCTTCCCTGTCCCGATCTGGAAGTTGAGAAATTCGCTGGCGGCGGGGATCTTCGCCCCAACGGCCTTGGCGCCCTCCTGCTGCGGTTGCGCGTGACGGTGATGGCTCTGAAGTGGGGGGCCGGCTACAGGCATCGGCGCTTCGCCCAGATTTGCGAGGTGAAGCCCAGCGCCGCGCAGGGGGCGGCGCTGCGGCGCTGCGGGGGCTCGCGAGGCGGCCGCGCGCCACCCTCGCCCCCGAGCCGGCGATCGATTGCGAGATCGACTGGGCCGCGAGGCCGAAGGACCGACGGGTCTCCTACAACGGGCCCGAGGCAGTGGGAGTGCACATTCCCGAAGACGCGACCGAGTCATTACGCGCACTTGGGCCACGCACTTCCTGTCAACACCGACGCTTTCACGATGAGAGAGATTCAAGCTGCACTTAGGAAGCTGACGAGAGGGAGAGCCGTTGGCCCATATGATGCGCCCCCATATGTTTGGACAGTCGCGGCGTCGGATGCGACAGCGCGCAGCGCGCTGCTGGACGCGCGCAAACATGTGGGGGGCAAAAGACATTCCAGAAATATGGAAGCGCGCATGCGCGGTGCTGTTGTTGAAGCGCGGGTGCACTTTATCGCCGGCAAACTATTGGCCCATTTCCTGACCTCCAGTGGGCAAGAAAGCGCTGGCAGCCCTACTGCGCCGAAGGCTTTCACAATATGAAGCGGAACGTCGGCCGCGCGACTCCCAGCGCGGACTCAGACCAAGAAGGGGCGCTCAAGGAGCGCCCATGCTGGCAGGGCGCATCGTCGACGCAGCACGCCAAGGCAACAATGGTGGAGGTGCACTTCTTGCAATGTTGGGCCCGGCCAAGGCGTTTGACGGTGTCGAACCAGACTGCGCGCGCCACGCGTTGGGTCCTTTTGGTGTCCCAGACAACATGGTGGCAATGGCTCGATCAATGCGTGATTCCTGGCATTTCATTACGCGGGATAACACGGGCGCCTCCGCAGAGGGCGGGCGGGCGCAGCGCAAGGGCGCCCATTATCACCGTGCTTATTCGCCATCGTTCACCGCGATGATACGTCATGTATTTGGCCGAGTTGAGCCGCGGGGAGATCCGGCAAGCGTGGCGACGCGAGATTGCGCGCGGCCGACGCACTTCTTATCTCCCAGCACGAGCAAAAGTTGGGCAATCTGTTCTCGGGCGCAATGTCAAGTGCATATGCGAATTTCAGCGGACAAAGTAGCATCGCGGCCTGGCGGCGGCGCAATCAAATCCGCCCGCGAAGCTGTTGGCCGCGGAGGCCGATTACATGCGACGGGGAAGTTGCCGCTGAATTGACCCGGAGGCTAGGAAAAGCGACGAGCATGCACGAGCGTTTCGATCAATGTTGGAACCGCTTCCCGGCGGGGTAGCGCCGGAGACGAACCATCTGCGCAAGCCACGTGGTGAGTGAACCATTGTATTATTTGGATTCGGTTTGATTTTTTTGTTTAACAAAAAAAGAACACGCCTTGATGCTCTTCGCCGCAGGTATCCACGACGCAAATTCGGCGCACCCCCTGCATTCACTTCGAGACTTAGCAGCGCAAGCGTTCTCAAGAGAGCTGGCGCGAAACTTGTTCGGAAATTCTTCCGGACAGGCATGGGGGGGCGCGCCTCGAGATTCCCGCGAGTGGACGTAGTTTCTTTGTCCGACAAGTGGCGCGCGAACAAGGTGGGCCACTGAAATATTGGGCGCTTGACAGCACTGGGCCTCTTCAGCGTGCGGTATGAGGCAATCTCGTCGCCCCCGTCCCCCCCCCTTCCTAGCTTCTTTTTGTTGCGCTCATTGTGCAGATGCAGATCGTGTTTTCTGTTGTTCCTCCTGGCTGCCAACTTTGCAACCCGCGCGGGCCAGCGCGCCCCTCCGGACGCGCGGCCGAGCGAGCGAGAGCGATCTCATATTGAGAGCCCCCCCCCAGAGGCCCCGAAGGGCTTCCGCAATTGTTTGCGGGGGTCCCGAAAGGATTACTGAGGGGCCCCCAGAGGCCCCCCCCCAGAGGCTCTGAGGGGCTTCCGCAGAGGCCCTTGGGGGGTCCCGAAGGGATGCCGCAGAGACTCCTGAGATGCTCTCTCGAGGTGCCCTGGGCGGCATCATGGGGAACTCCCGCAAGGGCACTGCGAAGCTTTAAGGCTGGATCTAAAGGAGGCTCCAAAGGCCTGCCTGAGAGGCTCGCGGGAAGCTCTCAAGCCGCCCCGAAGACCTTCCCATCAATTCCATGCGCGCTCAAATTGGCCTCCTGAGAGACTCCCGACGTTGCCCCGGGGGGATCTGAAGGGCCCCCCCGAGGATTTTGGAACGGCCGTTTTTGGGAGGTCATGAAGAGGGGCCAGCGGGGCTACGATGGGGCTTCGACGCGCCGTTGCGACGCTCTCGAGACGCTCAAAGGGAGCAGCTGGGAGGCTCTTGACAGGAGAGGCGCCTAGGAGGTCGGGGCGGGGTTCATGGAAGGTTTCGGAAAGGCTTCGAATGAGACGCCCCCCCCCCCCCCCCAGAGAGACATTCGAGATGCTTTTGTCAGGGTCTAAACAGACAAACGGACGCGCGAGACGCTTTCGATCTGCCCCGGAAGGGCGCCCCCAGGCAGCTCTTGAGAAGCGATGGGAGAAGGCGTCATGGGAGGCCGTTGGCAAGCTCTGCGAGGCCCGTTTTCTCTGAGCTGCCCCCCCCCCCCCCCCTCCCGAGCGATGCTCAGCTGAGCCCGCTTGGGATTTTCTGAGGAGGGCTCGGAGGCGCTGCGAAACGCATGCTGGCAGACCGTTGAAGGCCCCACCCCCGTGGGAGGCCTGACAGCAGGGCCCCCGGGGGCCCTGCCCCCCCCCCCCCCCCCCCCCCATCGGAGGCATTTGCGAGATTCTAAGCTATCCCGTGAAGTGCCCACAGTAGACGCCTAAGAACAGGCTGAACAGCTGTTGGGTCGGCCTGGAGAGCTCCGCCCGAGAGGTCCTGGAGACGCAGCCAGGGCCCCCCCCGAGAGGCTCTTGAGAGGCCGCGGAGAAATGTTTGAAGGGCTTCTTTGGAAATTCGTAGAGGCCTCCTGACATGCCTCCGCGAGAATCCTGACAGCGTTTAGACAGCGGCGTGCAGAGCATTGAGAGGTACTGGAGGGGCGCTCGGGCGGCTCTTGAGAAGTTCTGGAAGAGCTCCTGAGAGGTCTTGGGGGACTCTTGATGCCCGCGCAAAACGCTCTGAAGTCCCCCGCCGGGAGGCGCAGCAGAGCTCCACGGGGTACCTTGCGCGAGCGTGTGACGAGACCCTGGAGACATCCTGACATGCTCTTGGAAAGACCCGAAGGTGCCATGCGAGGTTCTTAAAAGGATATGGAGGGCCTCGTGCAAGGTTCTTGAAAGGCTATGGCCCCGCACGCGAGAAGTTATTGGGGGGCTCTGCGCGGCCTCGCGGCTCGGCTCGACAGAGGGGGCGTCCTGACAGGCTCCAACGGGCACTTCGAGCGGCTCCTGAGAGACCCCGAAGGCCCCTCGAGCGATTCCTGAAACGCTCGGAAGCGCTCCATAGAAGCCTGCTGGAAGGTCCCGAAGTGCCTCTTGAGAAGCTCCTAAGAGGCTCCTGGGAATATGGGAAGGGCCCATGAAAGCCTCCTCAAAGACTTACGAAGAGCCTCGCGGTGCGTTCATGCAATTTCCCTGAGGGGATATGAGGAGCCCCGTGGGAGCCTTCCTTGGGGGGCCCAGAACAGAGTGTCTCGAAAACTGCACATAGTTTTGCATCATCAGTCTTCGAAGGGAAAATGGTCTGCGCGCGCGCTCGTGCGAATGCTCAAGGACGCCATCGGCGTTCAACCTTCCCCACACACATTCGACAAAAAGGGCCTCCCGCGCGCGCATGTCGAAATCGCTCGAATGCTGTTTGCGCACGCGCGCGTGCGTGCGTGCGTGCGTGCGTGCGTGCGCGCGTGTGTGTGTGTGTGTGTGTGTGTGTGTGTGTGTGTGTGTGTGTGTGTGTGTGTGTGTGTGTGTGTGTGTTTGTGTGTGTGTGCGTGTGTCTGTGTGTGTTTGTGTGTGTGTGCGTGTGTGTGTGTGTGTGGGTGGTGGTGGTGATGGTGGTGGTGGTGGTGTGTGTGTGGGTGGGGGGTGGGGGGGGGGCGCGGCTCCTTCCGAAGTATACCATGCGGGCCACTCGCGCGCGTCGGCCGCGCGCGCATGTCGAACTTCCGCAAAACGCTCGTCGCCGACGTGGGGACACCATCATCGTCACCAGCGTGATCAGCATCGGCACCGTACTTGGCCTTGCCGTCGTCATCGTCACCATCGTAACCACCATCGGTACTATCATCATCGTGCCCGCCGTTGTCGACGTCGCCATGATACCGCGCCCGTTCAGATCACCGGCTCGCACTGGAGTGCCCGCGCGAGCAAGCGCGGGCTAGCGCGGCCGCAAAAATGCACCAGCCATCACCAAACCCTCATCGCAATCGCCGCCGCATGGGTCTGGCATACCAAATTGCAGGTGGGTGCGTCGGAAGATCGCGCGAGCAGTGGAGCTGACACCCCCAAGCGTTTCACAATCGCACTGCACCACGTAGATTGCACGGTAATTCTAGATATGCTCCACCACGCAGATTGCACAACATCTATTACACAGCATGTAGTCCACCAGTTATATTTCCCCACATCTATTACACAACGTAAATTGCGCACGACGTATTTGCACCACCCAGATTGCACCACGTTGGTTTCAGCACGTCAGGTGCACCACGTAGATCGCACAGCACATACTGCACAGCATAGGTTGCACCATCTATGTATGTATGTGTATATATATAGACAAGCACACACACATACATATATATATATATATATATATATACACAAATGGCACGTGTGTGCCCAGGCTCATACAACAAGCTGAAGGGGCGTTCGAAGCAGGAGTGACATGCAACAGCGAAGTCGCACTCGAGCGCAAGTGGGGTTGCCACACCTTGCGATGTGTGTACCAGGGCCCCCCAGGAAGCCTCAGGAGGCCCGACTTGGATACCAGAAGAGGCTCCAGGAGGCCCCAGGATTGTGAGTGTTGTGTGTGTGTGTGATGTGTGCTTTGTGTGGTGCGTGTTTTTTGTGTGTTGTCGGTGTTGTGTGTATGTTATGTTTGTCTAGCGTGTGTTGTGTTGGGCGTGATTTGTGTCTCTGTGTGTGCATGTAGTTCTGAAGCCCCAGGAGGCCCCAGGAGGCCCCAGGCGGCCTCAGCAGGCCCAGGAGAACTCCAGGAGGCTCCGAGGCGGGGTATGGGGTACCAGAAGGTCCAGAAAGCCCCAGGAGGCACCAGGAGGTTCCAGGAGGCCCCCAGGAGGCTCCGAGGAGGGGTCTCGGGCTCGATTTTGGGAGGATGTCTCAGGCGAAACCGCCATTCTCTGAGAATCGGGGTCAAAATTATTGAAATTACCATGTGTGTTTGAAGGTGTCATGTTAAAATGTTGAAATTCCCATGTGTTTTTGGACCCTGACGTCACGATCTGCGTGAAGGGTGCCACCGATTTTCAGAATTTCGAGGATGTCCCGAGCGAAACGGCCAGAAAAATCGCGGACGACGTGCGCATGAATCGCCTCTGAGCTCTACTCCCTCGGAGAGGTGCGTATGAGTATATATATATATATATATACATATACATATATACACACATGTACTGCACCATATGTAAATGACCACCAAATGCATTACACGTGTATGTGTACATTTGTATACATCACATCCTAGATCGCACAACGTAGGTTGCACATCAGCGGTTGCACAACCTATGTAGCGCAACATACATCGCCGCATACATTTAACTTCAGATACGCGTTGCACAATACATCTGTATATAGTGCCAGAACTAGTGCACGTCATAGTTTATACCACATAGAGTCCACAACACACACTGCTAGAAACGTTCGGCTCGGGGTTCACGCTGGCTAGCATATTTCATTTTCTTCTCGGAATGTAGCGCAACCGAACACGCGAATCGTTTTTAACAACAGCACGCAGCACCACACCACACAACATCGCACAGCATACAACACAGTACGATGCAACAGCATGCAGCACATTCGCAAACCAAAACACAAAGAACACGACGCATCAGTCGCTTGAGCAAACCAAGGGGTCTGTGGGCAATGTTTGGTGTTTTAGGTGTTCGACGCATCTGTCGTCTGTAGCAGCATCCCTCACTTCTCCTTTTCGCCGTCCTTTTCTTTCTTCTATTCATCCGCCATTTTCTCCGCCCCTTTTCCTCTTCAACCTCCTCATACCTCTTATTCTTCACGTTCCTTTCTCGTCTTTCCCCCTCCTCCCTGCTCCTGCACCCTCTTTTCTCTCCCTTCCCTTCCAGGCGATGTCCGCCCCCGAGTTGCGGCATGGCGGCCGAGCGCAGATTGTCGGGCTCAAGGCGGGGTGCTCAGTTTTGCCACAACGGGGTGGCCGTTGGGCCCCAGTGCTGCTTTCCTCTACGTATGCCTCTCAGTCTCCTTGCCAGACGTACTGGCCAGACCCACAGAATGTGGTGTTAAAGACGGGAGAAGTCTCCATACATCTGGATCACATAGGGCCGGTGTTTGTTTTTGTTCATCCGTTCAGATGCCCAATGTTCACCGGTCATTCCCCAAGGCCGTTTGCTCCCAGGTCTGGGGTCTGGAAGCAGGGTGTGACGAAGAACCCAATTGCCGACCGCGGCTCTGGTGAATCTTCTTCTCTCGCATACGAGTTTCGCGACTTCTAGACCAGAACTCCCCCTTGCTTCCGTCACCGGCTCCCTGCCAGAGGCACGGTCTCGACGCACGGCCGCGAATGTGTGCTCGCACGCGGGCCTCTTTCATGCCCACTGCCACAGCGCTGCCCTCTTCCCCAAACAGTGCCCGCACTTACGGGTTCTTGCTTGACTCGCCAAGTACAGTCGGCACTGATTAGTAGGTCGAACCTGCCAAATCAAGCCCTTGTGTCCTGTGCCTCGCGACCCGTGCCTCCTACATTCCGATGGCACTGTGGCACTCGGAAGGGTCTTGTGTCCTCTCGCGTGTCCTGTCCAATCAAGTCCGACTGTAGTTGGACGGGCCCCCCGCCCGACCACACGGCTCCTCGCCCTCCCCCGCCGCCAGCTCTGGCATCCACCGGCAGCCCGCCTCCGCCTCCGCCTCCCGCGCCGCCGCCTGCGCCTCCGCCTCGTCCCCGCCGCGAGTGGCGACCGCAACCCTGCAGGGCCTTCAGAACCCCCCCCACCCTGGTCGGGCGAGGAGCCGCCTGCGCCCCGTCGCCGCGCCGTCGCCGCCCCCCCGTGTGGCTCGCCCGGCGCCGGGCTCCGCGGTGCGGCGCCGCTCGGCCGCCGCTCGGCCGCGCCGCTCGGCCGCCCTCGCCGCCGCCCTCGGCGTGCCGGCCCTTCCCCCGGGCTGGCGCCCGCCCGCGGCGCCTCGCCGCCGCCCTCGTCGCCGCCCTCGCGCGTGCCCGCTGGGCTCTCGGGGCCTGCGCCTCGGGCGCCGCCCCGCCGCCCTCCTCGCCGCCACCGCCCCGCGTGCCGGCGGCTGGGCTCCGCGGGCCGTGGCCCGGTCGCCGGGCGCCCGCGCGCGTCTCGAGGAGCGCCTCGTGCGCTAGGCTGGGGTGCTGGCGTTTCGCACGACGTGGTTTGCTCTCCCCCTCCTCCCCCTCCTCCTCCTCCTCCTCCTCCTCCTTCAGCAAGGACTTTGCCCACAGCAAGGAGGATCTACTACGGGCAGCTCAACGAGGTCGTGATGTGGCCCCTGGACATGACAGGCAGAAGCTGACGTGCCTGGAGCACAACTTGGCCAAGTGCTTCCTGGTGCTGCTGTGGGCGCCGATCTCGGAGGCGAGCATGATCTTCGTGAAGAGCGCGTTCGGGGTGAGCACTGCTGGCTGGATGGGCTGCTCGGCCGACTCCATGACGAAGTACCTGGGCTGCTGGCTGGTGCCAGGCGCAGACCTCGCCAGACTGTGGCACGACTCGTTGTCCAAGCATGCGGCGAGGATGAGTGCGCTTGGAGCCAACGCCCTACACAATGATGCAGTGGCACGTGCGTACAAGGGGCTGGAGATCCCGTGCCGGCTAGACGTGGCCATGATGCCCCCGATCTCCGATGTGCGCGGAGGCAAGGTGCGGGACCTGCTGCACGTGCCGCCATGCGTGCCGACGGAGTCGGACAGGAAGGACTACCTTCCGTCGATGGGCCCCTCCTCGGGCGTCACGGCGCCGCTCTCCCTCTTAGACTCGGCGGCGACGGCGTGGATGAGGGCGGCGTGCAAGCTGCCGAGTGAGTGGCTCGCCTTCCTCGAGGGCGTTGAGAGCTTCGGCTACGACGTGTGGGGCGTGGCGCTGGGCAGGCTGGCGGACCTGCCGACGGACCTCTTCACCTCGTCGTGGTGGCAGGATCGTCGAGGGCCTGCTCGCCACCTCAGGGACGCACTGATGGGCTGCACGCTGACCAGCAAGCCCAGGAACGGGCATCGGACGGTGGCCTGTCTGTGCGCCGCGAAGAGGCGGACGTTGGCGACGGAGGCTGCCTGGCTGGCGCAGCACCATCGTGAGAGGAAGAAAAGGTTGGTTGCGTGGCACGCCCTTGTGCCCGCCACATGTGTGTTGGCGCAGAGATGGGAGGCGCTTGAATGCGTCCTTCGCAATAGAGGGATGGGGGTGAGGTGGGTGGTGGTCAAAGTAATGCGCGGTGCATGGCCCACAGTGGCCAGAATGCATGTCACTGATAGTCGCTCGGCCCTCTGTAAGCTTGGGTGTGAGAATGAATCTGACAATATGTCACAATATTTGAGGTGTCGGCGCCCGTGGTGGGCCGCCTGTTTTCCTTGGGATTTTTGTTCTTACTCTGTCAGTCTGAAGCTTTGTTTTGGGTCCCTTTGGGGCCACGCCTCGACCCCCGATGACCCGCTCGTTTGGTCGGTCTTGAGGCTTTGCCTGACGCGCCAGTGGCACGCTATCCCTTCAGCGCATCCTGGTTCTGGGCCACAGTACGTACTTTGTTGCCCTGATACTGCACGTGCACGCACGGGTAGGTAGGCGACTCTTTCTCTGGAGCGACGTTCGCTCCTCCTCCTCCTTCTCCTCCTCCTCCTCCTCCTCCTCCTCCTCCTCCTCCTCCCCTCCTTCTCCTCCTCCTCCTCCTCCTCCTCCTCCTCCTCCTCCTCCTCCTCCTCCTGGCACCACCTCGGTTGCAGTACGTTGTTTGCACCACATAGAGCGCGCCCCGTAGCAGGCACCACATTGGACGCACCCTATACAGTGCTCCGCGACACTTGCATCCCATATACAAGGGCCGCCTGGGGGGCACGAAGTTTTTCGAATTGCAGTGCGAAGGTACTTGTGTTTCGCGCTTCGCTATCTGGGCCAATGAGAACATCCAGTGCGAGGACACGCGGTTCGCATCGTTCGGCCTGGGCCAGCCATGGCTTGCATCGCAGGCTCGAGCGTTCAAGAATTAGACGAACAGCGAGAAGTCGCGATTTAGGATTCGAGAAACAGGATGGCATCGGAGCCTCCGAATCGCGAGTGAGCGAGTGGGAGTCCGAACATTAAGAACAACTTTCGACTTCTTGGGAGCCCTTTGGGGCCTCGTGATCTTCTGTCGGGCCGTCTTGGGGCAGTCTTGGGGTCCCCTTAGCCTGGCTTGAAGCCCTCTTGGGGGCCTCTTGGGCCGCTATGGGGCAATCTCGCAGGCTTCTTGGGCCTTCTTGGACGCTGCTACGACACAAAAGCGAAGATGCTAACAATGCACGTCTTCCTTAGGGAATGAGACGGTTTTTACCTTTTGGGGGCTCTCCTGAAGGCCTCTTGGGACGTCTTGGGGGCCTGTTGGGCCGTCTGGAGGCCATCTTGCGCTGCCGTGGGGGTCTCCTGGAAAACTGGGGCCCTCTTGGGGACCTCCCATGGCCCTCGTGGGTCTCTCGAAGGAGCTTCTTTTGGACCTTCTTGGGGCTCTCTTGGAGTCCTCTTGGCCCAGCTCGAAGCCCTCTTGGCTGGCCTCGTGGGCCGCTTTGGGGCGATCTCGCAGACTTCTTGGGCCGTCTTGGACGCTGTTACGACACAAAAGCGAAGGTGCTAACAATGCAAGTTTTCCTTCGGGAATGAGACTGCTTGTGCCTTTTGGGGGCTCTCCTGAAGGCCTCTTGGGACGTCTTGGGGCTCTCTTGGGGTCCTCTTGGCCCAGCTCGAAGCCCTCTTGGCTGGCCTCGTGGGCCGCCTTGGGGCGATCTCGCAGACTTCTTGGGCTGTCTTGGACGCTGCTACGGCACAAAAGCGAAGGTGCAAACAATGCAAGTTTTCTTTAGGGAATGAGACGGTTTGTGCCTTTGGGGGGCTCTCCTGAAGGCCTCTTGGGACGTCTTGGGGCTCTCTTGGGGTCCTCTTGGCCCAGCTCGAAGCCCTCTTGGCTGGCCTCGTGGGCCGCCTTGGGGCGATCTCGCAGGCTTCTTGGGCCGTCCTGGACGCTGCCACGACACCAAAAGTGAAGGTGCAAAGCATGTGCCTTTCCCCTTTGGGAGGATGGGACGACGCTTGCCTCTTGGGGGCTCTCCCGAAGGCCTCCTGGGGCGCCTCTTGGGCCGTCTCGGGGCGCCTCTTGCGCAGCCTCTTGGGCCGTCTCGGGGCCGTCTTGCGCAGCCTCTTGGGCCGTCTCTTGCAGCCTCTTGAGCAGCCTCTTGGGCCGTCTCGGGGCGCCTCTTGCGTAGCCGTGGGGCCCTCCGACCGCCTCTCCGACCGCCTCTCCGAGCGCTTCGGGCTGTGCTGGCAAGGCTCGGCAGGGCGCCCCAGGGGCCCTCGGCAGGGCCGGAGGGCCCTTGCCGAGGGCGTCCGGGGGGGCCCCAAAAGCTCCAGATCCCAGGGGTCCGTGGGGGGGGGTTTTTCCCGCCCCCCCCCGTCTTATCAAAATATCGGAAGAGGAACAGGTGTGTGTGTGTGTGTGTGTGCGTGTGTGCGTGTGTGCGTGTGTGCGTGTGTGCGTGTGCGTGTGCGTGCGCGTGTGTGCGTGTGCGTCTGTGTGTATATAACTCCGGCGGGACGAAAGTTTAGGCCCATTTGCTTTTCCCAGGGGCTGTTCCCTCGCGCCGGCGCGGAACAATTTTCCATGCGTCAAGAAATAAGCGGGATAGTTCACCAAGCTATTGTCGCGGCGGTGTATACATCTGATTACTGCGCACACATATGCACATAGAGGGAGAGGGGGGATAGGCATAGAGGCAGTCAACGACAAAAGGGGCGAGGTCGGAGAGAGAAGGGGTGCGCGGACGCCCCCCCTCTGTTTATCACCCCCCCTGGTGAGACCCTGCGGTAAAGCAGCGAAGCCGCCGGCGAGGCGCAGCCCGAGCTGAACGGCCTGCTCGTCGACCTCGTCGGCTTCGAGGAGGCACAGGGGCGCTGGCGCGTGAGGCTCGACGACGGCCAGGACAAAATGCTGCGGGCCTAGAGTACAGAAGGCTGCAGAAATACTGCAAGTGACGCCGTCGTTGCTGGCGATCAAGGATCGAGGCTGTCGGGCGTGTCTGGGCGGGTAAGTGGCGCTCCGGTGGCGTTTTGGGGTGTGCTGTGTGGAGCTCCTGGGGGATATGGTGTGCAGGAGGAGGTGCATTACTTTTGCATGTGCAGGTACGTTCGGGGGCGGCAAAGACGTGGGGTGACGACTAGGGCGGGTGGATAACATGGCGGGGGCCATGACATCTCACCAGATTTCGTGGCGCCTCTTCTTGGTCCCCGGCCCCCCCCCTGGGCCGCGCACATGCCGCCGGCCATGATTTGCGCCCCCCCCTCTTGGACGCTCCCCTCTTGGACGCTCCCGCTGTCGGGCCGGAGGAGGAGGAGGAGGAGGAGGAGGAGGAGGAGGAGGAGGCATTGGAGGGAGGAGAGAGGGGGGAGGAGGGAGGGAGGAGGAGAGAGGAGAGGAGGAGGAGGAGGGGGAGGCATTGGGCAGGGCACTCTGGAACGCCCCGCCCGCCCGTGCAGCGCCGCCGTCGCCTCCGGGGCGCGCCTGGGGAGCCAGCGCGACGGGGGCCTCGAGAGGCCCCGCAGCAGCCTCGCAGGAGGGCCCGGAGGGCTTGGGGGGGGGGCGTCTCCTCCTGCCCCCTCCCCTCCTGGCTCGGGGGAGGGGATGCGGGCAGGAATGCCTGAGTTGTGCCATGGGGGTAGGCCCCCTTGAAGGGCAGCGGGCTTCTCTTTCTCGCGTGCGTAGCTTCCTTGTCGCCTCCTCAGCGTCTTGTCCTTGCATTGTCCGCCGTTCCCCCGCTGGCCAGTGTCGATCCTCGTCCTCCTCCTCATCCTCCTCCTCCTCATCCTCCTCGTTCTCTTGCTCCTCCTCCTCCTCCTCCTCCTCCTCCTCCTCCTCCTCCTCATCCTCATGCTCCTCCTCGTCCTCTTGCTCCTCCTCCTCCTTCTCCTCCTCAACCTCCTCCTCCTCCTCGTTCTTCTCCTGTTTCTCATCTTTTCCATTCTCATCTTTTCCTCCTCGCAATCCTCTTTTCATCCTCACTCTAGGAAGCCAGGGAGACCAGGGACCTCCAGGAGCCTTCGGGGCTCCATGGTGGCGGTCAGAGGCGTCCAAAGTGCAGTCGCAGCCTTCCAGGGCACCCCGGGCGACCTCCGAGGGCTGCCAGGGGCCTCGGCGGGCCTCCGTGACTCTATGGGGTTTTCACTTGGAATCTATTCGGTGGAATCCATTCGATGGCTTTGGAGGCTGCGTGACAGGAGGAGGCCAGAGAGAGCGGAGGGGATGGCGGGAGTAGAAGGGCCGGGGGATGGGGAGGGGAGGGAAGAGGAGGATATGGGAGCGACGGCGGGGAAGGGGGAAGGGGGACGGGAGGCTTCATCCCAGAAGCGACCCCAAGCACAAGCAGAGGCGCGAGGCGCAGTTCTCTTGGCCCTGGGAGGCCTGGGAGGCAACTCGTTCGTCTCCACCGAAGGATGGTGAGGAGCATCAGGAAGACGAGGCTGTGGTTTGCTTTCGTTGATTAGACTGGCGACCTTCAAGTCTCGCAAGGACAACGGCCTTCTGACATTCGGTTGGATAGCGACGGAGCCTATGATACCGTCTCAAATTGGCTCTCGATTCATGCCCACGGCCTTGGACAGCCCGCTTCGGGTTTCTAGCAGCGGCGGAGTTACAAGTTGTGCAAGCTTGCAGGGGTTAAGATACTGGGCAGTCTGCACAATTAGAGATCAGCCACATAGACAGGCAATCCACTTCGAGTGTTTGCCTCGCTTGTTGGGTCTTGGGGCCAGGCTCAACCCGGACGCGCCCAGCCGAGAATGGTTGAAACGCATGGCCGTCGAGATGACACGCCCAGCCGAGCCCAGATACAGGATCCCTGAGAGTCCTGCCACCAAAAAAACTCGTTGCCTCCTATATATGAAGCACGGCCAGTCCATGGTCGAGGAATTCGACTGCTTCGGTTTCTCCCCTACCTCCTACTTGCCGTACGGCAGGTTTGCGTCGTGTCGACCAGCGGCGACCCCAGCGCGGGCGTTCAAGGTTGAACGCCGAGGCGACCCAGAATCGATCGATGTTGAACGATCGGACGTTGCGGCAGCGGCCGATCGTTCAAGGTTGAACGATCCCTGCGGTGTCAAGAACCAACGCTGGGGTCGGCACGACACGAACCTGCCGTATATGCTTTCACCATGGCGCCTGGAAAGCGCTCCCGACCTACATCGGCAAGTACAGCTCATCCTTCCGCAAGCTTGCTGTCGTCCTACGGCAGCCAGCGATCGGCACTCGTTCAAGAAGGCCGCGCGTGCGGCGGACGCGTCCTCTGCATCGCGTCCGCATCAGCTGACCGATCTGATTCTGCCCTTTCTGCTCGCCCACTTGGCCTGCGCTGGGCACCGGCGGGCCCGGCCGCGCCGCGCTGCGCCGCGCCGTCCGCCGCCTCCGCGGCATCCTGGTGGCGGCTCAAAGGTCAAGCAGTGGCGATGCGCCCTGGCTTGCCTCACTAGTTGCCCACCGAAGACTGTTCTGAGAACCCTTTGCGGTTTGCAGGACATGCTCTTAGAACACGACTGGCTGAAACCGTTCTGTTCTAGCACGCCGTCTTCATTTTCTAAGAGCATTGGCTGTGTGATTGGAGCAAGAGGCTATTCTAAGAGCATGTCAGCATGTCGTGCTAGGCCTGTCGGAGTGCCGAGACGGGGTCGGTCCCTGCTCAGAAAGACGGGGCTTGAGGGATGGGACCTTACGGTCAGGAACTCTTGGATATGTGCTGTGCCGCTCCGCCAGTTCTGGCCCACCACGCCTCGGCGCGACTCGCTGTCCACTTCCCGGCCCCCTGGCGCCGACGTCACGAGCTTTTTTCCGACCCTCCCGCCCCGCGGAGGGGAGAGCGACACGCTGTCCGAATTGCAAAGGGAAGCGTGCCGCTGGGGCCGCCGCGGCGACACGCGATCAAAAGGTTCCCGACAGCAAGGAAAAGAAGGGTCCAAGGCTGGATCTGCACTGTCTGCGGCACCTGGTCCAACGACCCTAAGGTTAAGTCGGGCCTGTCCCTCTACAGGGGGAATATTCAAAAATAGTCAAAAATAGTCTGGGGACAATTTTTGACAATTTTTCCCCAATCAGAGCTTGCCTCTGTAGGGGTCCAAGCGGATTCATATGGTTAGATTAGGTTTGCCGCCGATTTTCGCGCACGCCCGGGTGCCCGGGTGCCCTGGCGTGCCCGGGGGTGCCTGGGTGCCCGCCCGGGAGCCCTATAGCCTCATAACCCTAGAGCCTATATAGCCTTATAGCCCTATAGCCCTCTAGACCTCTAGCCCTAAACCCTTTTCGCCCCAATAGGTTTATAACCCTATAGCCCTAATAGCTCCATAGCTTGATACCCTGATAACCCTATAGCCTTATAGCCCTATAGCCCTCTAGCTCTCTAGCCCTCTAGCCCTGTAGCCCTATAGCCTTATAGCCCATATAGCTCTACAGCCCTTTAGCCCCATAGCCCTATATCATTCAAAATATTATGATTGGGTTGTTCTCTGGTATCATTGAGTAGTTAAGGGTATTGTTTTAGTATTTTCTTATTGTTTCGTCGAATCAGCAGGCGGATCAGCAGGAGGGCGGTGGGTAGAACTCACGAGGAGCAGGGTCGGGAGAACGGGCTTAGAACGCCGACGCCTTTGTTAAAGGAGCACGCGACATAGTCAAACGAGCATACGAACATTCTCCGTAGAAGACCGCGGCACCTGGGTCAGCACCGCCCCTTCCACCTCCGCCTCCTCCTCCTCCTCCTCTTCCTCCTCCTCCTTCTCCTCCTCCCACTCCTCCTCCTCCTCCTCCTCCTCCTCCTCCTCCTCCTCCTCCTCCTCCTCCTCCTCCTCCTCCTCCTCCTCCTCCTCCTCCTCCTCCTCCTCCTCCTCCTCCTCCTCCTCCTCCTCCCTCTTGTCGTCCTCCTCTACCTCCTGCTTGCTGGTGCCCCGCTCCTACACCTTTCTTTCCGCCCCAGAGGCCCCAGGCTTCCCTGCTTTGGCCCTCTGGCCTGCCTCTTCTCCTCCCCTCCGGTCCGGGGGTGCCCAGTGAGGCTCACTGAGAGGGCTCGCAGCATGCATTGCGTAGTCTGGGCGCGCCGCGCGACCTTCCTCCGTGTGGGTCCTGTGGACGGCGCCCCAGCAAGCAGAAGCAGGGGCAATTCCGTGCGCCTTGCTCATGGGGCCCCCGCGCGCTCCCGCCGGTTTTCCGAGTAGCAAAACGGAGGCCCTCGCGCCGCCCACCCCGCCCCACCCCCCAGGCCATGCTGGCGCTTCGCGGCGGCGAGGCAGAGGCGGCGTGGCCGAGAGCCCATCTGCCCCCCCCCCCCCTGTTGTTGGGGTGGGTCTGTGTGGGTGGCGAGTCACGCCGCCGTCTCTCGGTGACGCTCGGCACGTGTGTGTGCAGGAATTGAGTGCTCTTCGCTGGTCTCTCTGAGCGGATGGGTCAGAGATCAGAATGAGAAGGGGAGGGATCCCTCAGCCCTCCCTCGCCCTGCGCAGGCTGGCCCCTGTGGCTCAAGCCTCTCGGAGGCTCGGGGGCACACGGCCCCGCGGGCGAGGCCGAGGCGGCGTGGCTGGAAGCCCATCTGGCCCCGCCCCTCCCCAGCCCGACCTCCTCCTCCTCCTCCTCCTCCTCCTCCTCCTCCTCCTCCTCCTCCTCCTGCGTGGGCCGGGCCCTGTGGCTCAAGCCTCTCGGAGGCTCCGGGGCCCACGGCCCGCGGCCGAGGCACGGGGCGGCGCCCAGGCATCGGGCGCCTCGAGAACATCGAGGCGGAGGGTTTTTTTCGGGACGAGCAGCAGGTCCTGGGGAAGTCAAGGGCGCCCTCGAGGGCGCGAAGTTGTTCGCGCTTCGCGCTTCGCGGTTCGGCTCCGATTCCTCATCCTCCTCTTCTCCCCTGGGAGGCGGCGCGAGAGCGCGAAGCTATTCGCACTTCGCGCTTCGCGCAGCGCGAAGCGCGAAGTTGGGAGCCCTTGGTCCCGGGGGAGTGGTCGGGAGGTCGGGGGCCCGTGCCTCGAGAAGATCGTGACGTCGGACGTCTGGGCGTGGCTGGAGCCCGTGCTGCGAGCACGCGATGGCAGCCCAGGCTCTGCTGCAGGGCCTGGCGCGGCCGGACCCGGCGGCCTTCCGGGCGCCGAGGTCGCGGGACCCCACGCGGCACCTCTACATCGCGAAGTGCGGCCGAGGGTGCGGAGACACGCCCGAGAGCGTGCTCGCGACGCTGTGCGAGCTGGTGCCGCAAGGGGAGGTCGAGGGCCTGTACGTCGGGCCTCAGGGCATCTCCTACGCCACCTTCGCGACGCCCGCGTCCGCCAGCCTCGCGCGCGACGGCGTCGCGACGGCGACACGGTGGGTGGTGAAGTTCGCGGACTACGCGGAGGTGGCGCCCAGGCCAGTGCTGCCAACGAGCGTGGCCTCCACGGCAGACGTCGAGGTCCCAGGGCTCGAGCTGGTGGAGGGCTTTGTGTCCGAGGCGGAGGCGCAGAGGCTCCTGCAGGCGGTCTACGCGCGCCCCTGGAGCGACGCAATCCGTCGCCGCGTGCAGCACTACGGCCACGCCTTCGACTACTCGCGGCTGGCAATCGCCGACAGCTGCGAGGCCAAGCTTCCCGACTTCGCGCGGGACTTGGTCTCGCGGCTCGACTTCGATGTGAACCAGCTTACAGTCAACGAGTACGAGCCCGGCGTGGGCATCGCCGCCCACTGCGACGCCCACTCCGCCTTCGGCGCGGAGGTGGCAGCCCTGTCCCTGGGCTCCGGCATCGTCATGGAGTTCCGGCGCCCCGGCCCGGACGGCGAGGGCAAGGTCTCTGTGGGCCGGCACCACCGCCTGGCGCCGCCCGCCAAGCCAGAGGTGCTCAAGAGCGTGTGGCTGCCGCCCAACTCCCTGCTCGTCATGCGCGGGGAGGCCCGCTATGGCTGGCAGCACGGCATCGCGTGGCGTAAGACGGACTGCCTCACCGAGGGCGTGGCGGTTCCCCGCGGCCGGCGCGTGTCGTTCACCCTCCGGGCCGCCCGCGGGCATCCCTGCAGCTGCCAGTGGCCGCTGCTGTGCAACTCGCAGAACCCCGAGGCCCACGTGCTCCCCTCGCGGCTGAACGCCCCAGCGCACCCGCCCGTCGAGGCAGATCCGGGCCGCGGGGAGATTTGAGCGCGCGGCCGAAGAAGCAAGAGGTCTGCATTTGCCCTGGGTCGGCGAGCGCGCCCCACTACTCGCAAAGTGCCTACTCGTACACGTCAGAGCAAACAAAACATGTGTTTGCTCCGTCGGGGATGATCGTGAGTTCCCCTTCTGCCGATCCAGGCCATGTGCGAGCGGTTACTTTGCGAGCAGTGGGGCGCGCGTGTCTATCGAGGAGGGTCGACGATCGAGCTTCTCGGACCTTCCTGCCTCTGGGGCCTCCTGCTCTCCCCCCGCCCCCTCCTCGCCAGCTCCTCCCACTGGCAAGCTCGCATGCCTCCGCCTCCCCACGGCCATGGGAAAGAACATGCCCGTGTAGCCAGATGGGTGTTAATATTATATGGCCGAGGCCAGGATGTGTTAATGCGCCCTGGGGGGAGATTCTACGGGCGGGCTAGGTTTAAGTCGGACCTGTCCCCCCACAGGGGGATTTTCGAGGAAATATAAAAAATACCCCCAAAAAATCAAAAAATAGTCCAAAAATAGTCTGAGGACTATTGTTTTAGTATTTTTGTTTACCCTTTTGGGGCATTTTTGGGGTATTTTTTATTGTTCGTCGAAAATCCCCCTGTAGGGGGACAGGCCCGACTTAAGGCTAGCTGTTGGTATGGCGAGGGTGCTCGTCGAATGGGTGTTTGCATGGCCACCGGTCCTTTGGAGGTGTCCTGAGGGCGTCTTGGGAGGTGTCTTGGGCTGTCTCGGAGAGGTTTTTGAGGCGTTCCGGGCGGCCTCTGAGATACCCTGCAAGCGTCTTGTGCTGTTTCATTGGAAAAGGGCAGGGGTGCTCGCAGAACCCCCCCCTCTTCAAGGCGGGGGGGGGTGTTTTCGGACCCCCCCTTTCAAAGGGGGGCGATTGCGGACCTCCCCTTTGAAGGGGGGGGGGACGAAACGAAAATGGGACAAATTACAGTCTACTAAAGCCAATGCCAACCACCGTTTGCTTTAATTCCAACCACATTGATTCCAGCAATGCCATGTCCACGCAGCTTGAATTTCGGACCAGGGAGTTCCGACGTTGGTCGAGCACGCTTCATCGAGGAAGTGTTGGGCGGACTCGCCATTTCGAATTCGAGTCGACGAGTTTCGACATCTAGACGCAATCGTTTTTTCGAGGATTTCCCGGGCGAAACTACACTTTCGACTTTTTCCCCAAACAGCTTGCTGAACGGGGTGCTGTTGTGATAGAAGCTAACTCCGGCCGAGGGAAAGGGGAGCAGAGACATCCTCACAAAAATCTGATGGTCCAGGCCGTTTCGCTTGAGACATCCTCGAAAAGTTGCGCTCCGGGACGCCGCGCGAGAGGTGTTCCGGGCCGTTTCGCTTGAGACATCCTCGAAACTCTGAGCCCCGAGGTGCCGTGCGAGAGGTGGTCCGGGCCGTTTCGCCTGAGACTTCCTCGAAACTCTGAGCTCTGAGATGCCTTGCGCGAGGTGGTCCGGCCCGTTTCGCTTGAGACATCCTCGAAACTCTGAGCCCCGAGGTGGCGTGCGAGAGGTGGTCCGGGCCGTTTCGCCTGAGACATCCTCAAACTCTGAGATCTGAGATGCCTTGCGCGAGGTGGTCCGGCCCGTTTCGCCTGAGAGATCCTCGAAACTCTGACCTCGGAGATGCCGCGCGAGAAGTGGTCCGGCCCGTTTCGCCTGAGACATCTTCAAACTTCTGAGCTCTGAGATGCCCTGCGCGAGATGGTCCGGCCCGTCTCGCCTGAGACATCCTCGCAATTCTGAGCTCTGAGATGCCGTGCGCAAGGTGGTCCGACCTGCTTCGCACAATACATTCTTGCAACTCTCAGCTCCCAGATGCCGCGAAAGAGGTGGTCCAGCCTGGGGGCCCAGAAGACCACATGTTACATACCCTCCCTGGGACCCTGGGAGCCCCAGGAGGCCCCAGAGAGCTCCAGGAGGCCGTAGGACGCCCAGGACAGGCCCCAGGGGTCCCCAGGAGATTCCCAGGAGGCTCCCAGGAGGCCCCAGGAGGCTCCCTATCACATCCGGTGCCGATTCGTTGATTTTTCCTGCTCTTGTGCCCCCCCCTGCCCCACCCCCCCTCCATTTTGAGGGGCCCAAACGGCCACAGGTTAGATATTTAGATATCCCCCCGGGAGCCAAGAGGCTTCAGGAAGCCCCAGGTGGAGTTCAGGAGGCCACAGGAGGCCCAGGAGGAAGCCCCAGGAGGTCCCCAGGAGGCCCCAGGAGGCACCAGGAGGCCCCCGCAACTCGGAGCTCTGAGACGCCGCGCTCGAGGTGGTCCGGCCCATGTCGCCTGAGACTTCCTCGCAGCACGTTTCGCCCGAGACATCGTCGCAACTCTGGGGTCCGAGATGCCGCGCGCGAGGTGGTCCAGCCTGTTACGCTGGAGACATCCTCGCAACTCTAGGCTCCAAGATGCCGTTCGGGATGAAGAGGAGGAGGAGGAGGAGGAGGAGGAGGAGGAGGAGGAGGAGGAGAAGGAGAAGGATAAGGAGATGGAAGGGAGAAGGAGGAGGCGGATGATGTGGATGAGGGAGCAGGCAGGAGGAGGGGGCGGAGGAGGAGGAGGAGGAGGAGGAGGAGGAGGAGGAGGAGGAGGAGGAGCATTGCATTGCATTGCATTGCACACGGCTGTTGGACAAATGAATCAATGGGGACTCCACTCTCTGAACACGGAGCTACTACTGACTTCAGCGGCAGGCAGTCATGCCAGAGCGGGGGAACGAAGACACCGAGCAGGGGCCGACCGAAGGGACGAGCGGGACAAGGCGACCGAGGGGCCAGGCCGAGCGACGAAAGGCGAGGGAGAGGCGAAGACGGGAGCGGGCCCTAACCAGTAAACAAAATCTTGGCGTGTCCGCCGTCCACACCCTGGGTGATTCTTAATGCCAGGTGCGCACGGCTGCGCTGCCCAAGCTCTACCGCTAGGGCACAGTGCGTGCACACATCAGAGACTGAACAAACACACAACGCGGCGGCAGCAGCGGAGCGGTGTCTCCCTCAGGTAGCTCAGGTCGAGTCGTCCCCCTCGGAGATCGAGATAACCTCCTCCTCCTCGCCCCTGAGCTGTACACCGTCAAAGCTATCCGCGTTCACGATTTGAGTACATCTATCCACGCTGAAATCTCTTCCTCTAGGTAGCCGCTCGGGGCCAACCCCTGGGTAACCGTCGCCCCCATAGCCTTGAAGCTGTCCAGGACGACTCGTTTTTTGGCTGGATCGTCCAAGGCGATCACTATCTTGATCATGTCGTCGTCCTTGCAACTCTCGAGGCCGCACAATCTAACGTACAGCGTGATCATTTCTAATTCGTGTGCTGCACGTGGCCTCCGCAGCCCCTTCGGCGCGCTTCATTTCTAATTCGTGGCCGGAATTGCAAATGACCGGAATTAGAAATGAACGCGCTTGTTAGGCCCCGGAGGCCCCAGGGCAAATGCATTCGAGCGCGCGCCCGAGTCTGGATCTGGGGCGCGCCACCCTCGTTCGGGCACGCGTAGACGTGACGCGCAAATCCTGCGCGTCGCGTACACGTGACACGCAAAATCTGCGTGTCACACGGAGCGCGCCTGGGCGGGACACGCAGAATCAGGGGGGCGGACACGCTAAATCTGCGTGTCGCACGCCGGGGGTCCGGGGGCCAGGGTGGGGACACGCAGAATTTGCGTGTCACGCGGGCCCCACCAGGGGGGCGGACACGCAGAATCTGCGTGTCGCACGCCCGGGGTCCGGGGGCCGGGGTGGGGGCAGAATCTGCGTGTCACGCAGGCCCAAAATCTGCGTGTCGCACGCCGGGAGTCCGGGGGCCGGTGTGAGGACGCGCAGAATCTGCGTGTCACGCGGGCCCCACCAGGAGGGCGGACACGCAGAATCTGCGTGTCGCACGCCGGGGGGCCGAGGGCCGGGGTGGGGACACGCAGAATCTGCGTGTCACGCGGGCCCAAAATCTGCGTGTCGCACGCCGGGGGTCCGGGGGCCGGGGTGGGGACACGCAGAATCTGCGTGTCACGCGGGCCCCGACAGGGGGGCGGACACGCAGAATCTGCGTGTCGCACGCCAAGGGTCCGGGGGGCGGGGTGGGGACACGCAGAATTTGCGTGTCACGCGGGCCCAAAATCTGCGTGTCGCACGCCGGGGGCCCGGGGGCCTGGCGGACACGCAGAATCTGCGTGTCGCACGCCAACGGGATGGGGACACGCAGAATCTGCGTGTCACGCGGGCCCAAAATCTGCATGTCGCACGCCCAGGGTCCTGGGGGCTGGGGTGGGGACACGCAGAATCTGCGTGTCACGCGGGCCCAAAATCTGTGTGTCGCACGCCGGGGGTCCAGGGGGCCGGGGTGGGGACACGCAGAATCTGCGTGTCACGCGGGCCACGCCAGGGGGGCGGACACGCAGGATTTGCGTGTCACGTCTACGCGACACGCCAATCCTGCGTGTCACGTCACACGGAACGCGCTCGGGGCGGCGTCGCGTAAGTAATTAAACGTGACACGCAAGTCCTGCGTGTCACCCGGAACGCGCTCTGGGCGGCTGGGCGACGCGACACGCAGAATTTGCGTGTCGCGTAGATGTGACACGCAAATCCTGCGTGTCACATGGAACGGCGACGACGTTGCTGTTGCCGTTATTCTTGTGATCTTTTACGAGCGTAAGCAGAAGCTGCGCCCTGACGCCTTGGAGACACGTTGGGCGTAGCGCTTGAGCACATGCCTTCCCGTCGGCACCTCTCATTTGCAATTCGTGGCCGGAATTGGAAATGACCGGAATTACAAATGACCGGAATTACAAATGAGTGCTCTGTAGTCTGGTGGCGTGTCTGTGAACGTCATCTTCAGGGCCTCTAGCGACTTGCGATTCACTGCTCCGACTTCTTTCGTGCTGAGGTTCTCCACCATCGCCGCGAACACCGCGGGCGTAGGAGGGCCCAGTGTCCGAAGCTGGTGTGACATCGCCTCGGCCTCCTTGTCGGCCTTCTTCTCGCGATCCTTGTCCTGGCCCTTGGCCTCCTTGGTCTCCTTCTTCAGCTCCGCGACCTTTGATCGGTAGTCCGCCGCCACTGCTGAGAAGTCCCTCGACTCGCTCTGCATGGCCTGCACGACTGAGTCTTTTTCCTCGATCAGAATGGTGCGTGTCGTGATGCCCCACATCGCCCTGGACTTCTGAGTCAGCTGCGCGACCTGCATCGAGAGCAAGAGGAGCAACTCCCTCAGGCCCGCGTCCTTCACTCCGAGCTTCCGCTCCTTCTGGGCCGCGCGGCGCCGCCCTCCTCGTCGGACTCGAGGTTTCGACGCGACTCCTTCGGAGCCTGCTGCGCCAGCCTGGACTCGTGCTCCGCCCACTCCCTTCAGCTGCTTGCGGTCCTGCTGGCTCTTCTCCTCTTCGTCTGGCTGCGAGCCTTTCCCACCATTCGGCGACCGTGTCGAGGAGCCCTGTTGACGGACGGGGCGCCAGCTGCCTGCCTTCTCGACTTCCATGCACAGGAGCTGCGGGCACAAAGAGGCTGGCTGCAGTGCGGAGTTCACTTCCACGGGGTCGAGCTGTCGGCACAGGCGTCGAGGCTGCACGGCGGCGCGGCCTCGGTATGGGTTGGACAGGTGCTGGTCTCGGTTGCGCTACTGATATGGCGCGGCCCTCCTGCGTGGGGGGCAGGTGCGAGCACAAATGGCAGCGGAGGGAGTCGTACCTGGCAAACGTGATGTGGCACAGCGCGCACTCGTACGTGTTCATCTGCTTGAATGTGTATGTGTACGCTGTGTTATTCATGATGCATCGTCCTGCGTGCCATGAACGTGCTAGGTGCCTGACCGCCTCGCCCCTGCTCTGGAATATCGAGTTGCAGTTGATGCATGCGTTGCCCGCGGTGAGTATATTGAATATGCTTTGTCCCCCATGCCCTGGTTGTCGTGACTGACAGACATGTGCTATAAGTGCAGCACGCGATCGAAAAACTTGCCCACAAGACTGCCCATCGGGAGAAGCACGAATCGTGCAGGTGTAGACTTCGGCATCCGTTTTTTCCCAAGTCTGGTCATCACCCTGGGACGCTGGCACAGTCTCCGCCAGCGATGGTGGCGGGGCCCACTGTACTGCAGAAAAGGCACTGCGCAGGCACCGCGTATCGAAGGTGGTGAAGAGGTGGTTCACCTCCTCGTCCCATAGAAGGTCCAGCATCGCTCCACTCCTCCACACTTCCACGAAGGACTCCGCTTCGGGGCAGTTGCACATGACCTCCACGTCTCGGCGTAACTGGCGTGCCCAGGGATGGATGACCGCGTCGTTGTTCAGGGTGCCGTCGGCTCGCAGTGTGGGCGGGCAGCGATATTCGCATGTCGCCTCCCACTGCATGTCACCGAAGAAGATCGATACCAGAAGGGCGTGGTTATGTGGCGCACGTGCCACTGCTTGCAATGATCGTAGTCGTTGGACCGTAGCTTCGATTGCAAAGGGGACCAAATTCCAATGTCGATACACCTCACGTGTCGTCATCGTCTTCACATGCATACCCCCCGTCGTCGTAACCGCGCCCCCCATCATGGAGCGTAGTTTCCGAGCTAGGGTCCCACACAGTTGTCGGGTCTCACTGTCCGTCCAGCAAAATGCCACCGTTCCAGACAATGCCGCTCCACTCACCAATGATAAGAACATGAGCCTCTTCACACGAAATGGAGCTGCGGAGTACCAAAAGCCCTGCACCATCATCCAGCCTTTCTTCACTGCAGCCAATCTCGCCTGCAATTCATTCGCGTTGCTGTTCACCGCGTTGAACCAGGCTCCTAGGTGCTTGAGCTCGTAGCCACTGCGACACCCGCTCTGACGAAGGTCTCGAATCACTGCACGCACCAGCTGACGAGAGGGGCAGGTCGGCACCACGTCCTGCTTGGCACGGTTCTGGCCGTACCCTCGTGCAGCCAAGGCTTGGTCGAGACCCAGGTCGCTCCGCTGCGAAGCCGTCACTATGTCGAGGGAAGTCTGGGCATGCTCAAGTAGTTGGGTCTTGAAAATGTCATCCATGGCTGCACCAATAGAAGCGTCGATCACGGGATAGGGCGGCAGGCGGATCAGCATGGCCCTGTTGGTAGCTCGTCTGTCCACCTCCGCCCACTTCAGTACTGCCACGTGGTAGTTTTGCATGAAAATCTAAGGCTCTGATGTGTCGCCCATGAAGCCGCCCGCCCCACTCTGCACTGCGATCTCCCCGTCGGATGTCGGCACTATCACGGTGAGAGCAAGGCGACGTTGAAGGGACAAATCCGCCACAAACGACACGTCTGCATCCTCCATCTCATCTTCCTCCTCCAGTCGTTGACGAACTCCCAGTTCCAAGTCCAGCTTCCTGCCGCAGCCGAAAGCGTTGGTGGCGTCGTACGACTTGTGGAGCATAATCTTCCCCGCCTGGTGGCCCTTCCACGCGACAATGCGCGTCGTCATCATGCGGTACTCCCGACGGCGGCCTCGGGCCGCAAATGCCCAATGAGGGGGCCGAAACGGGATGCCACGTAGAAGTCCTCCACGGATAATTGCTCGCCCGTACGGGCATAGAACATGGACCAAGCGTCGTCCTGCTGCTCCTTCCTTGCCGTTCTTCTTGTCTGGGGTGAAACCGTAGCTCAACGAGGCTTGCACAGGGAGCCTTCGGACTCGTCGTATGTGAAGGGCGAGGCGAAAGAGGCGACGGCGAGCTTCCCCATACTGTTCGAGGTGGCGCAGCTGGCGACGATCATAGGGGTCAGGTTGTCGAGGTTCGTCTTCGATGATCAAGTCAGGTCGTGCACCCGCTCCCCAGGGTTGGTTGGCATATAGGGTGGGGTTGCTGAGCCACGCTGGGTCCAAAATTACCGTGTAAATCTCCGCAGGCACAGACCACGTAGGTGCATATTTCCCGATGCGCGTGCGCCTCAAGGCCTTGATCGTCATCTTGAAATCCTGTGAGCCTCGCTTGACGATGTCCTCTGTATTGTCGAAGTTGTCGGGGATGGTATACTCATCGGTGTTCTTCAGGTCGGTCAATCGCTCCGCCGCGAGGTTGTGGCAGAAAGGAATCGTAAGCACAGTGCCGTCCAGCCCGCCCGCCAGCGAATCCCGTCCCAGGAAGTTGCTCCAGTCGGCCTTGGTCGGGTTGCAGGCTGGATGAGCCCTGTAGTTCCTGTTCTTCACCCCGATGCCCGTGCGAGCGAGTGAGCGAGCCACCTTAGCTACCATCGCCATGTCACGGCGCTTCCAAGCTTCTCTCAGTTCAGCCTCGGTGAACGCTTGGCGCTCTCGGTCCCGTCGTCTTTGCCAGTAGTGCAGCGCCTTGGTGTAGTTGCGGATGGCGTCCCCCAGCTTCTTCGCGTCGGCCGAGAGGTCGTGCTCAGCCTGCTCGACGTCCTGTGCCGTCACCTCGGTGAGGAGCTGCTTTCTCTGTTTGAGTAGTTGCCACTTTCTTTCGTCCAGCTGGCGCTGGTAGTTGGGGCGGGTCGTGGCCTGGGAGAATCACTCAAGGGCGACGTCGCGCAGCGTGCCCATGATGAGCGTCGCGTGCCCTGTGGTAGTGTCTCGACTCTCCAAGATATCAAGCGATTGCTTGAGATCCTCGAGAGCCACCTCGATCCTGGCCAAGAACTCCTCCCTGCCCGAGCCGTTCATCACCAGGCCCGCCAGCTTCGGGCGATCCCACCGCTCGCGCAGCGGGGTCAGGTTGACGGGGGCCACGACTTGCAGCTTCATAACCAGGGGGACGTGGTCCAGGACATTGACGAAAGCCCTCGTGGTCTCGGCCGTGCGTTTCCACTTCTGTACCCACTGTGCCAGGACCTGTGCACTCTGTGGGAGGCATATGTAGTTGATCTGGGAGCTGTAGCCCTTCATGCCGAAGTAGGTGTCGCCCAACGGGCGAGTCGTGTTGATGGCTCTCATCTTTGAAGTCAGGAGCCAGTCGTATACCAAGCGAGAAGCAAAATTGGATGAAGGGGCTCCAAAGTCGCCAACCACTGGGTCCTCCACGTCCTTGGCTGTCAGTCCCGCGTTCAAGTCCATCAGGATGATTGGGGTGAACCTCTGCGGTACTTGCAGTAGCTGCTCTCTCGCCCATGTCACGAGTGCCCGACAAGTGTCTCGCCATGCAGGGGCCGCGCCTGGGGTAGATGGCCTCGGAGGAAAGTACAAAATAAATGCAGCAACCATCAGCGGGCCCGAGGCAATGTACGCGACTCCCCCCCGACCTCGCAGGCCAAGAGGAGCGGGAATCAACTTCCTGATCGAGTTCGGCCCAAAGAAGCGCTTGGACAGGAACAGGGCACACCCACAACTCTTTGTCACCAGTCTCGAACGTTCCCATCCGAAGTGCACGACGTGGTGGAAAGGGGTAGCTGTCTTGTGGTGCGGCTCTCTCCACCACCGGCGGACACATGTGCCTGGAAGGCCAACTATTCCCACTCCTCGCAGCGCCGCCGACACCTGCTCCAGGCGCGCCGCCGCCACAAGGTTCTGCGGGTTCCACACTCCAACGAAGGTGAACCTCGCCTCGCTGACATCCACCTGCAGCGACAGCAGCAGCAGCGCCCGCAGCAGGAGCACAGGGCGCGCCCGCCTTCCCCCGCGGGGGGGGGGCACACTGGCCGTCATCGCCGCCCCGCGGGCGTGGCAGCCCCCATCACGGCCCGCGTTCCTTCTGAGGGGGCTCCACGGGAAAGGGGGGGCCCGCGCGGGAACGGAGCTTAGGAGGAGGAGGAGGAGGAGGAGGAGGAGGAGGAGGAAGAGGAGGAGGAGGAGGAGGAAGGAGAAGGAAGGGAGTTGCAGGAGAGGACCTAACGGGAAGCGAGTGTGACGTGGACTTGTCAGAACGTGTGCGAGAGGTTGTCCGGCCCGTTTCGTTTGAGACATCCTTCCAATATTGAGCTCCAAGATTTCGCTCGCGAGGTGGTCCGGCCCGTTTCGATTGAGCCATCCTCGCAATGCGAGGCTCGAAGATGTTGCGCGCGAGATGGTCTGGCCCGTTCTGCCTGAGACGTTTCGTAGCACAGGGGCTCCAATCACAACCTCTCTCATTCCTTCTCCCGCCTCCCTCTTCCCACTTCCCGCCTGGCTCCTCTTCCCTCCTCCCTCCTCCCGCCTCCCGCCTCCCGCTGCTGCGCCTCTGCCTCCGCCTCCCCGTCCCCGCCGTCGTCGTTTCTGCCGCCTCAGCATCCGTCATGCGCGCACTACCTTCCGCCCTCCCCAGACATCCGACGTCACGATTTTTCTTTTGAGACGTGCGCCGCGTACCTCTCGATATCATCCACGGGGGAACCATCACGACATGCCCCCCCGCTTCCGCGCCCTCCCCCGCTTCCTCTTACAGTTGCTTCCGAGTTCACAGCATGGCGGTGGAGCCTCTCACATTGCCGACCCGACAGCTTACTCGTCGACCAGGTGCGAGAGAGTACGACACCCTCAAGGGCTAGCTTCCTGATATGTATGCGTTACACAAGTTTTCGTGCAAGCATCTCATGTGCAAATATCATTTAATCATGTTCTAACATGCCAGGCCAGTCCGCACTGGACGGGCACGCAATCGACCTTGGAAACCGCAGTGGGTCCAACAACCCTGTTTGGGGATACTGTACTCCAGCCATAATTCAGGTTACCAGAAATCAAATTTCCAGAAAAATCCAATGCCAGCCGGGTTGTCCGAGTCGAAGCGACGATTCCGCTTGAGATTTCATCGAACAACAATTTCGACCTAAGTCGAAATCTTCGGGTTCGCAGTCGAAATCGCGATTCCGCCCAATTTTTCTTTCAAAGCAGAGGTCGAAGCCCGTTCGGTTCAAATCGACATGGCGATTCCGCCATGGTTTCCTCCCGAATTGAATTCGAACTTTTTCGGGTTCGAAGTCGAAATGGTGCGCCTTCCTGCTCGCAGGCTCTTGTGCTCAATGGCGCAACGGTCCCTGCCCACCGTTGGACACTTCGTTTGGCATTGTGTCTGATGGCCTTCGGCCCATCCCGCCACCGTGCTTGGGTTGTGGGTATGGAGCCTAGTGGATGTTCGGTGGGATCTCGTGGGAGGCCTCTTGGGGGCCTCTTCGAGGCAGTTTGGAATTCTCTTGGGGGCCTCTTCTGGGCCTCTGGGGGGCCTCTTGAGGGCATCTCGGGGCCTCCTGGGCGCCTCTTGGGGCCTCCCACGGGCCTCTAGGGGCAGAAGACTCGGATGTTCGGTTCTTGTTCCCTCTCTTGGGCTCTTTTGGGGCCGTCGTGAGGCCCTCTTGGGCCGTCTTGGGCGCCTCTCGGGTCGTCTTGGGGCGCTCTCAGGCCGTCTTGGGGCCCTCTTGGAAGCCTCTTGGACCGTTTTGGGGTGGTCCTGGGGGCCTCTTGGGCCGTCTTGGAGCGTCGACAAGCCGGAAAGGCGAGAGCGCCAACATTTTTCAAACACCTAGGGAAATGAATGATTTTGCCTCTTGGGGTCCTCTTGGGAGGCCTCTTGAAGGCTTCTTGGGGCGTCTTGGAGGCCTCTTGGACCATCTGGGGGCCATCTTGGGCGTCTTGGAACGATCTTTCGGCGACTCGGGGCCTCCTCGGACCGTCTTAGGGGCCTCGCGGGGCCTCTTGGCCCGTCGTCAAGCCCTCCTGGGGCCGAAAAGTCATGCGACAAGATGCCGGGAACCCCCGAGGGCACGCGAGAAGGCTTGATAGATGTCGGAATGTGGGGCTCGGGCTCCTTAAAGACTCCTCGGGATTGAGCACTGGGGCTCCAGGGAGTAGGCTAAGGACCTGAGGACACGCCCACTCCATGCCCACGGTGGCGGATTGGGACAGCCACGAAATGGATCAAAATGTCCGTAGCGGCGATGCATTCCCCATGGCTTATCTGGCTCCTGAGATCCAAGAAACACAGCAGAGGGTCCCAGCTCACCGCCGCCAAAACCCTGAGAGAACCCCAGACTGGCCCGAAAGGTCCCAGGATACCTCCCGACCGTCAATCTCGGGGGCGGCAAAGAGAGGGGTGATGACTGTGGGGGGGGGGGGGGGGGGGGGCGGATATCATGGCGTGGGCCATGATATTTCCTCAGATTTCATGGCGCCTGTTCTCATTTCATTATGCCCCTGCCCCCCCCCCCCCTGGGCCGCGCACATGCCGCCGGCCATGATTTGCGTCCCCCCCTCTTGGACGCCCCCCTCGTCTTGGCCGCCCCCGGCAGTCCTCCTCGCCCCTCCTCCGCTTGAGGGAGGATTGCGAGCGTTCTGGACTGACTCGGGCGCGGGGATTCCTCCCGAGGCTGCGCGCGTGCAGCCTGGAAGCCGTCGACGACGCGGAGGAGCCCAGCCGTCCGCCTCGGGGCGGTCGTCGGTGGGTGGTGCTGTTGGGGCACAGAGGTATCGATCATGCTTGCTGGGGCGGGTCGAGGAGGGCAGGGCTTCTGCCCCACGGGGCCTCCTCCTCCTCCTCCTCCTCCTCCTCCTCCTCCTCCTCCTCCTCCTCCTCCTCCTCCTCCTCCCCCTCCTTATGCAATTCCCCCTCCGAAGGCCGTCGGGCGCGTCCCCGAGAAGAGGCCGCCGCCTCGAGGCCTCCAGGGGCCCCTCCCCGGGGCGCGCCGGCGCCGAGGAGGACAGCTCGGAGCCTCCGACCGGGAAGATGGCGGAGAACGCCTGCTCCAAAGCCGAGCGTCGCCTCGAGGCCTCCCCGGGGTTCCCCGGTGTGGCGCTGCCTTCCTTGGCCCCAGGCCTCCCAGATGGGCCCGAGAGGATGGGGTCGGCGGATTCCTCATCGCCGATGCGGTGGTGGTGCGGCTCGATGTGGGTCCCGGCTTTCGTCACGCCGACGGCGCCGATGCCTCGCCGATGGGACGCAGGAGGAGGAGGAGGAGGAGGAGGAGGAGGAGGGAGCAGGGAGGAGGAAGGAGGAGGAGGAGGAGGAGGAGGGGGAGGAGGAGGACTGTCTCCCCCGACGTTGAAATCCGCCGACCCCTCGTGGGTCTCTAGGCGTGTGAAATAATCCCCCCCCCCCATAATCCCCGTCCCATACTCACTTCAGCCCCAGTCTGGCGGTTGGCGGCCTGCCATGGCTCAAGGCACGGGATGGCAGACGCTCTGTGCCGATCGTGGGTCTGGGGATTCGAGGCCTCATCCAAGGCTACCAGGCGTGCCTCTCGCGCGCGCATGCCGATATCATTCGACCGCCCTTGCGCGCGTGCTGGGGGGGGGCACGGCCCCTGTGAAATAATGCAATGCGGCCCCCTCGCGCGCGTCGGCCGCACGCGCATGGCGAACTCTTTCCAAAACCTTCATCGCCGACGCGAGGCATCCGTCATCGTCATCGGCGTGATCAACATCGGCGCCAACATTGGCCTTGTCGTCGTCATCGTCACCATCGTCACTATCACCGCTACTATCACCATCGTGTCTACCGTTGTCGACGCCGCCATGGTACCACGCCCGCATACGTCACCGACTCGCACTGAAGCGCCCGTTGGGACGTGCCAAGCGGTCAGCGCCTCTGCGGCCGCGTCGGTCGCGCCAAACTGTCAGTGCGCTGTTCGCGCGAGCATGCGCGTGCTAGCGCGGCCGCAGAGATGCACCAGCTAGCACGAAGTACTCATCGCAATCGTTGCCGTATGGCTTTTGTAAACCAAATTGCGGGTGGGCGGGTGGGATGAATGCGAAGACAGTGGAGTTGATCACCCTAAGTTTTCAAAGTTCATTCATCCACATAGAGTGCACCACGTAGATTGCACCACGTAGAGTGCTGGAAGCATATTGTCTGGGGTCCACGCTGAGTAACACTGCTCTGTTCAAAGAGAAATCCGTTGTAGACTTATAAGAATGCTGCGACGGTCAGTCCCTCCTGAGTACGCTGATCGGGTGACCCAATCAGTGCGGCACGATCGAAGGACGCGCAGTCGGTGTGAGAGACGACGCTCGTGCCGACCATGTTCGTTACGGTCGCGAACTTTGGCTTAGCGTGTCGCGCCGCCGGTTCTGGCCCACCGCGCTTCGGCGCGACACGCTGACCACGTCCCCACTCCCAAGCGTCAACTGCCCGAACTGTGCCCAGGCTCCCGCCCCGCGGGGCGGAGCAACACGCTATCCGCTTGCAGGGCGCAGCGTGTCGCCGGGGGCGCCGCCGCGACACGCTAAGCAAAAGTGCTCACGCTTCCGATCGGAGCCCTGGAAGTCCCGAACCCTTTCCCCAGGCCTGGCTGTTAGCCCCTGATCCGTTCTTTGACAGTGCCGGAGCCCGATGAGGCCCCCCTGAGGCCAACAAAATTGAGAAGCAAAAGCGAGCGGAGTTTCTCGAGACGTCGGAGGTCAGGTCAGCGACGAAATTCAAACCCTACCCTCGCCGAACATCGATTCGGGCAACTCGATAGGCGGCGGGGTAGGGTTCGGAACTCGTTGAACACGTGGCGAAATCCGAACGATAGTCCCGTTTCTTATCGACTCAGGAGGATCAACGGTTGGTGGGAGTATGCAGTCGACCCGCATAGTAAGGATAGGCAGCCTTCCCAAGGGTACCCTTGCATCCTTGCCCCTTCGGTCCGTCCATGGCGACTTTTGCGGGCCAACCTCGTTCGAAAATCGTTCGCTGGGTTCGGATGTTGCCACCTATAGGGGAAGCGACGAATGACATAAACATGACAACCCGGAGGTCTGCGCGGATTTCTCGGATCCGCGCTGGACCTCCCTCCCTGGCGTGCGGAGCTCGCCGGGGGCGGCGCCAGAGGCGCCGCCAGGGGGGATCCAGCGCAGATCCGAGAAATCCGCGCGGACCTCCGAGTTTTCTCAGAGGAAAAGAAACACACAGACACAACTATTCCTCGATTCCCCAGAAAATATGGGAAAATATGGGAAGTGGGGGGGAAGACAGAAACCCAGAAAATATACGAAAATATGGGGACTATTTTTATTTGTGTGTATTTATTTGTGTGTCCTGGGGCCCCTTCATTTGCATGTTTCTGTCATTCGTCGTTTCCCCTCACCCAGGTCATCAGAGGCGACGATGGGGGCGAATGGCCCAGGGGAGAGCAGTCCATGCACCCAGGTGCGCCGACGATCCGTGCCTTCGAAGAGGCCCCCGGGCGAAGGCGCGCAGTGCCCGCCCCTGGGGCTAGCCGCCCCCATATCCTCGCCGCCGAGGTCGGGGCCCGGCCCTCCCCAGCGGCCTCGCCCTCCCCTCTGCGCCGAGAGGAGCGCCCCGGCCTCGCGCCCGCCCCTGCGCCGCTGGGCGCCGGCGGCCTCGGCGGCAGGCGGGGGCCGGCCCTTCGCGCCCTCCGCCGTGGCCCTGAGCTGCGGCCGGCGTCCCTCGACAGCGGCAGCAGCAGCAACAACAGCAACACCAGCACCAGCAACAACAGCAGCAGCAATCGTTTCAAGACTGCTCGCCCTTGTATGCTCGACGGTCCAATCACGCGTATTTCCCAAACCCTCGATACCCGCCCTCTTCGTCTTTGATCGAACCCCTTTTGGGGGGTATACCTTTCTTCCCTGCAGGCCGGGCCCCGGCAAGCGGCGGGGCGGCCGCGGACCGTCGGCCTGGCCAGCGGCAGCGCTGATCGGCGGGGCGGCCGCGGACCGTCGACCCGACCCCAAGAGGGACGGACAGGGGACCGACCACGACGACGACGACGACGACGACGACGACGTCGAAGACGACGGCGACGACGGCGACGACGAGCGAAAGCGAGAGCGAGAGAGAGCGACAGCAGGGCCACGAAGGGCACGAAGTAGGCCACGAAGGGCGACGGCGGGGACACGAAGGGAATGCGTATGAGGCCACGAAGAGTGCGAACGAGCGGGGGCCACGAAGTGCAGATAATGCGGGGCCATAGAAGGCAACTGTGGGGCCACTGAGGGTAGCAACTGGGCCACGTAGGACAATGAGGGGGACACAAATGGCGACAGCGGGGTCACGAAGGGCATGCACATGGGGCCACAACGGGCGCGACGCCTGGGTGCCTAGGTGTCCGGAGCGCGGCGCTTGGGCAAATTGCAGGAAATTCCAACGCAAGGCTATTCTTCAGTAAGTTGCAAGCAAGTCTCCAGCGAGAGCGCGACTCCAGAGCTCCGGGAGAGCGATTCCTGAATAAATTGTAAGGAAGTCCCCAGCGAGAGCGCGATTCCTGAATAAAACGCGAGGAAGTCTCGGGCGGGAGCTGGGGTCCTGCCTAAATTGTAAGGAAGCCTCAGGCGGGAGCCGTTGTTGCTGTAACCCGGGGGCCAGGGACCCAGTTTGAGCAGGAAGACTTTCCATGTCAAAAAACGAGGTGCGAGCGTCGAGGGGCATTCTTTGATTGAGAAACAAAAAACAGCATGCACCGGTGGTGGGGATCAACAATAATTATTCTTCAGAAATGAGAACTCAACAACAGCAGCAACAACAACAGCAGCAACAACAACAGCAACAACAGCAGCAACAACAACAGCAGCAACAACAACAACAACAACAGCAGCAACAACAACAGCAACAACAACAGCAACACCAACAGCAGCAGCAATATCAGCAGCAACAGCAACAACAACAACAGCAACAACAGCAACTGCAACAGCAACAACAGCAGCAACAACAACAACCGCAGCCTGACATGCGGCAGCGAGATCGCCGGAGGCTCCGAAAAGACGGACAAGTATTGGAAAACCTCGGTCGTCGAATTTCGAACTTCGATCGTTTGCTTATCTCTGCTGGAATGAAGAAACATCCCCAGGAGGAGGTCTTCGGAAATTCCCGAGGTCTTAGGCCGTCTGGAGGCCTCCTTGGGCCGTCGGGGGGCCTTCTTGAAGGCCTACGTGGTTGTCCGGGGGCGACCTTGGGGCCTTGTTGGGCCGTCAATGGATATGGACTCTCGAGGCCTTCTTGACGGTCCGTTTGGGAGCTTTTTGGAAGCTTTTTGGACCGTCTTTGGGGGCGAGAGCCTTCTGGAAGCCATCTAGGTGCCATCTTGGGCCCTCTTGTAAGCCTCCCATAATCCTGTTGGACCTCTCTTCGGAGCCTTTTGGGGGCCTCTTGGGTCCTATGTGGGTCGTCTTGGGGCTCTCTTGGGCAGTCTTGGGGCCCTCTTGGGCCGTATGATGAGGGCGCTCTTGGACCTCTTGGGCGGTCTTCGGGCCATGTCGGGGACCTCTTGGGCGGTCCTGGGCACTGCTAAGAATAACAATTCGAGTATGCCATAAACGTATGCTTTCCATACTGAATGTGGCGATGTTTGCTTTTGGGGAGTTCTTTTGGAGGCCTCTTGGTCATCTAGGTCCCTCTTGGGACGCTCCTGGGGCGTCTCGGGGCCCTCTTGGACCGTCCGGGGGTCCTCTTAGCACCTCTGGTGGGCCGCTTGCACGGGTCAGGAGGGATCCTCAACGGCGGGGGGACCAGGGATCGGGGAGGGTTTGTTTAGGGGAGGCGGGGATTTTCGTAGGGCTCCTCTTAATTAAAGATGTATGAGAAATCTGTGCAAGCTGAGCACGTTGTGCCCAGGCGCATTCGACACCTCATCTCGGATCCGAGCTTGAGTACGCGTCTACGCACACGTAGACAAGATGATTATTACCAGAAGGTTAGGATGGAGGGAGGAGCGGACGAGGAGGACAATAAGGATGACGATGATGAAGAACAGGGGAACAGCATGACGAGGAGAGATGAATGGGCTGAGGATACAGGAGCATCAGGAAGGAGGAACTTACATATGATTAGCCCATGTAAAAATAATTTGACCAGATGCATCGCCTTCAATCGGCCAGCTTAGGTTTTGTATCTGCCAAGTGCATGATTGAAACCAACATTCTCAACTTTGAGCCAGTTACGTTGCTTTTTTTGCACGTGCGAGCTCACGCTTTCACCCATGGCTTTGGAGTGTGTTCAGCAACCATGCTGAACAAACATGCCTACGCCTGCATTTCGTTGACAAGCAACTTTGGATCTGAGTACCCTGTTTATCGGGGCTAGATTCGACGACATGGTGAACCACTGGCCATGAACCTTTGCGCAGGCTTTTCGTCCGTGGCATCACGATCAGCACGAGGAGCATATCTCAGATCTGGATGCCAGACTTTTGTGAACTCCCCGTGCGAGAGTACCAAACATCATCCGAAGGCCGACGTCAATGACCAGTAACTGCCTCTGAGCCATACAGTGGAGGCGCGCATCAAGAAACCATATGCTTTTCGTCAGGGTATCCTGGGTGTCTTCGCTCATCGCGCTGCGCGGTGACTTCCCGCAGCCGTTGAAGGAGTTGCTGCGTTCAGTCAGGGTGCTCCGGGCTTCCCCTCAGGTGCACCTCGAGCACGGCTTCTCAGGGTTGGGTTTCTTGTGAGGGTTTCTTGCGGCCGCACCCGCATTGTACTCCCTCTGAGAGATGCGCAGTTATGATACAGGGGGGGCCGTTCGTTAAAGAACGGAACCACGAGGCTGCAGATTGTGGAGGATTCCTTCTCTGACTTGGGTGGCGGTGACTTTCATCGCCACTCCACGATTGGAGTTCCGCCGGCTTCCAGACCCTGGATTCCTTATCCAATGGATCCTTATTCAGAAAGACAGTTATCGGTTTGGGAGGATCGGGATGGAAGAAACGATCAAGTCACTCATATTATTGAGTATTTCTGTTGAAGGTGTTGACTACACATTCGTACCCTGTATCTTCCCAATCACTCCCAACACGATAATTTTCTTTCTCACTTATCCAACGCCCTCACCGTACAGTCGGACCGAGGTATAAGATCGAGGTTAGTTCGGGGATGGTACCTTCATGTTCGTCGTGATTGCTGGATGCTACAGTGCACCCTGGGGAGGGTGCCCTTGAATGTGCTGTGCGTTTTGGCCGGCGTAGGGCCTCATCTTCTTGAGGGATGTTCTTCTGGCCCAGGTCCGACTGTAGTTGTCTTTTTTCGCTTCTCCAACGCCCTCACCGCAATGCGCACTTGACCCGCTCCTCTTCTTCCTCCTCCTATTCCTCCTCCTCCTCCTCCTCCTCCTCCTCCTCCTCCGCATTCTCCTCCTCCTCCGCCTCCTCCTCCTCCTCGCTCCTCCTCCTCCTCCTCCTCCTCCTCCTCCTCCTCCTCCTCCTCCTCCTCCTCCTCCTCCTCCTCCTCCTCCTCCTCCTCCTCCTCCCCCTTCGCCAGGCCGCCGGCGGAGGCGGCCCTGGCGCGGGGGTGCCGTGCCCGGGTCCGGGGACTGCAGGCGCGCCCAGACCTCAACGGGCAGGTTGGCATCCTGCGCGGCTGGGACGAGGAGGACTGCCTCGGCCCCCCTCCTCCTACCTCCTCCTCCTCCTCCTCCTCCTCCTCCCTCCTCCTCCTCCTCCTCCTCCTCCTCCTCCTCCTCCTCCTCCTCCTCCTCCTCCTCCCCCTCCTCCTCCTCCTCCTCCGCCTCCTCCTCCTAGCCCCCCCCCCCTCCCCCTCCGAGGAGGGAAGGGTGGCAGTTTCTCCCCTTTTGGGGGGCCTCCTGGGAGGCCCTCGTGGCCACCGCCGGAGTCTCAGGGGAGGAAAAAGGTGGCAGTTTTTCGTGGCCACCGCTGGACTCCCTGAAGCCCGAGCCAGAACGCACCCCAGGAGAGGTCCGTGGAGCAGCGGTGTCGGTGCCTTGGGGTGCCCCCCGGGGGCCGTGGCCCGCCGGCCCCGCCGCCCGGACCTCAACGGGCAGGTCGGCATCCGGACGGCCTCGACCCATCCCCCACCCCCCAGGCGGCCTGCCGGCCCCGACCCCGAGGGTTTCAGAGCCCAGGTAGCAGACCCTCCAGGATGAGCGGGAGGAGTCTCTTGCTTGTTTTTCCAATCATCCCATGTGCTGGGTCCTCGTTCTGAATCCGCAGCGCCGCGCGTCTCCTCCTTCTCCTGCGTTACTCCTCCTCATCCGCCTCCTCCTCCTCATCCCTCTTCTTCCTCCTCCCTCTTCTTCCTCCTCATTCCTCTCTTCCCTCCTCCAATCGCCGCCGCTTCTGCTGTTTTTTTGCATTCCTTTCGGCGCCACCCCGCGTGCGTGTCCTGCCCCCCCAGGGAGCTCCACTCATGGCCACAGCAGGCATGCTCGCATGGCGTCCCCCCGCCTACTTCGGCACACCCCTCACACGTCTCGTGGCCCACAGGGAGCTTCACCTATGGCCCCGCTGGCCATGCTCGCATGGCGTCCCCTTGCATGGCATGGCTGAGCCGATCATCCGAAAGGACGCGTGGGCAGAAGAGTGCACGTTTGGCAGCTCTTCGTGGCATTGCAAGGCGCACAAAGGCTCGACTGTGAAGCAGCGCAAACGGAGCGCATCACGACCATTTCTCGGCACACCCCTTGCACGCCTCGTGCCCCACAGGGAGCTCCACTTCTGGCCCCACTGGGTGTGCTCGCATGGTCCCTGCGCCCACTTCGACACGCCGCTCACTCGCTTGGTGCCCCACGGATCTCCACAGGGCGCTCAGCCTATGGCCCCAGAAGGCGTGCTCGCAGGGCGTCCCCGCGCCCCTTTCGACACACCGCATTCACCCATGGCCCCAGTGCCCGCGCTCGCATGGCGTTCCCGCGCCCACTTTTCTGGCACACCGCTCACACGCTTCGTGTCGCACAGGGAGCTCCACCAATGGCCCCAGTGGGCTTGCTGGCATGGCGCCGTGCGACCGCCGACCGCGCATCCGCGGGATCGCGCCCCGGATGCCAGACCGCGAGAGCGCGGACACATGGATATTCTGGCGGGGCCAGGAAAGGGGTTAAATCGTTCCTGAGCGCTCCGAACCGCTCTCAGAGCGTCACGGAGCGCCCTGAGAAGGCCGCGGCGCTCGAGGTATCTTCCAGAGCCGCCGGACCTCAGAGATGCCCGAGTCATCCGTGCCTGTCCGATGTTGTGCCTGTCCTGGCTTCGTCTGATCTAGGCCTCCTAGATGGGGTCGGAGGATCGCGCCGCATCCCCGATGCGTCGCCGATGCGGCTCGATGTGGGGCCCGATTGCTTCACGTCGACGTCGCCGACACATCGCCGACGTCGACGATGCATCGCTGGTGCATCGCTGGTGCATCGCCGATGCATCGCCAATGCATCGGCGATGCGGCGTGATCCTCCGACCCCATCTACAGTGGAGGCCGAATTATGCCAAGAAACACCCTGGTCGCCTCCAGGGTGCCCTGGGTTTCTTGGGTTTCGGTGGTTTTGCTATGGAAAGTCCGACGTTCCCACACCAAAAATCCGTGGACGTCCTGGGGTCTCAGGGTCGGGTTTCTCTTGGGGAAGGCTTCGTGTGGTCGGGCCCCTACTGCACTCCGACCCCATCTAGGGGGCCTCTATCTTAGATGTGAGCGACGCAGAAAAACCGGGTCGCTTGCGCCGACATTGGCGCGTAAGCTGCCCGCGCAAGGTCGCGCGCAAGCGCCCTCGCGTCAAGCGCAGCGTGCAGGGCCTGAGGCCCGCGCAAGCCACCGCGCGAGGTCGCCGTGCCGTCTCGCGCGAGACTCAGGAGGGGAAAATCACACACACACACACACACACACACACACACACACACACACACACACACACACACACACACACACACACACACACACACACACACACACACACACACACACACACACACACACACACACACACACACACACACACACACACACACACACACACACACACACACACACACACACACACACACACACACAACACACACACACACACACACACACACACACACACACACACACACACACACACACACACACACACACACACACACACACACACACACACACAACACACACACACACACACACACACACACACACACACACACACACACACACACACACACACACACACACACACACACACACACACACACACACACACACACACACACACACACACACACACACACACACACACACACACACACACACACACACACACACGCACACGCACACGCACACGCACACGCACACGCACACGCACACGCACACCCACACCCACACGCACACCCACACGCACACCCACATACACACACAGACAGGATTAATCGTCGATTCCCCCAGAAATGGGGGGATACATGGGAAGTGGGGGGGGGGGGGAAGACGAAAACCCAGAAAATATATGGGAAAACATGGGGAACCCTGCGATTTGGGTCTGCTGATTTGTGTGTCCCAGGGCTCCTTCAAGGACCCGCTTTCGATCGCCGCTCGTGAGCGCTCTCGCCGCTCCCGCCGCGGGCACCGGCGGGCCGCGGCGCGGAGTGCGGTCCCCGCCTCGCCCGCTGCTGGGGCCCCCCGGGGGCCCCCTTCGGGCAGGGAGGCCCAGGGGGGGGGGAGTCGAGCAGGTGGCGAAGCGTCCTGGCTCCTCCTCCTCCTCCTCCTCCTCCTCCTCCTCCTCCTCCTCCTCCTCCTACCTCCTCCTCCTCCTCCTCCTCCTCCTCCTCCTCCTCCTCCTCCTCCTCCTCCTCCTCCTCCTCCTCCTTCCTCCTCCTCCTACCCTCCTACCTCCTCCTCCTCTCCTCCTCCCTCCTCCTCCTCCTCCTCCTCCTCCTCCTCCTCCTCCTCCTCCTCCTCCTCCTCCTACCTCACCCCCCGCAGTGGCCTCCTGCTGCCTCCCACGGTGGGAGCGAAGGCAGGGCGGGCGCCGCTCTGCGGCCCCCCACTCCCCCTCGGGGCCAGCCGGGGCCGGAGAGGCGGCGGGGGGGGGGGGGCCTACAGCCCTACCAAACAGTAATGTCCTGAGAACCTTCTGTGGTCTCCACGCAAGGCTCTGAGAGCATTTCTGGCTGTGGCTCTCCTGTTTTCACACCTGAGGGCTCAAGTTCTAAGAACACTGTTCTTGCTCTTAGAACATTTTGGGGTTCTAAGAACAGTTCGTGGTAGGACTATAGAAATGCCGGGACGGTCGGTCCCTGCTCAAGTGGGGGAGCGCCGTTGGGCCTGGAGGCCCTGGGCTCCAGCGCCGCGGGCGATCGCAGACACGGATCCAGGGGGCGTGGGCCGGAGGTGGATAGACCTCCTACTCTGACACGTCGATTAGCGAATGGGCCGTTTTCGGTTCGCGAGAGGGCGTCGCGGCCGTCATTTCTGCGGGTCCAGGTCCGTCGGTTTCGGTCCCAGGCCGATTTCATTAAAGGGAGGTTTTCTAAAGGGAGGTTCGTCCACCGCCGAAACATGGACCAAGGGGGCGTGGATTAGCAGCGGTCCCCGCTTCCATGGGAGATCGCGGATCTCCGCCGCCGAGCGAGGCGGCACCGGCCGTACTTTGGGGAGGGCACCTCCCCCGATCCATGGATTTGGCGACCGCGCGCCAAATCCTTGGTTCGCTAATCCATGTTTGCGCGCCCCCGACAAGAGCGGAAGGCGCGGTGGCCGAACGTCGCTATTTTGAAGTCGGATATGTCCCTCTACAGGAGGAATGTTCAAAAATAGTAAAATGAATATCTGGCGACGATGTTTCGACCATTTTGATCATGTTTGAATAGTTGTTGATGCTGTATTTCTTCATTTTTTCTCCCAAAATCTGCCTGTAGGAGGACATGCCCGACCGAACGCTATTTCGGTAGCAAGTCATGGGAGCCTCGTATACCCTCGTACTTCCGCTTTTCGAGTGCACGCTGGTCGTTGAAAGTCGGTTCTTCTGGACCTCCCAGATTCCAATCTTCTTCAAGCGCCGTCCGATGTCAGGAATCGTTCTGCTTTTGCTATGTATGTTTTGTTCTCTGGGAAGACCTGAACCCAATCTCCCTTGTCCGCCTTCCTACTCTCTTTCCTCCGACCGACGTGTGCAGTTGCGTCGATTGGCGCTCGGTGATCCATGAGCCAGCGCCGATCTGGCGTCGACCAGCGTCGAGCAGCGCCGATTTAGCGTCGCCTCGAGTCGGTCCGCGTCTGTTCGCAAGAGCCAGCAAGATGGTAATGATGGGAGGCTCCCAGGAGTTGCTGCAGAACACTGCCCACCAGCTCGACCCGAAGGCCCCACGCTGCCATCCATTCACAGTGGTGGGGCATCCCGGAACATTGGAAGAACACAGATGGAACCCGTACGCCCCCCAACCTGAAATTTGGGACTCTGGGTTGGGTTTTGGGGGGGCTGGCAGGCAGTCAAGACAGAAGCGTGTTTCGGATGAAGAAGCACACTGGCCATGACCAAGATGTCGCGGGATCTTGTCGACGCCGATCTTGGGCATGGTCCATGCCTGGCCGTCGCGAGGATGACCCACGAATTGATGCTGACAAAGATGGACGGTGACCAAGATCGGCACCGACGTCTCCGCGTTCAGTCTTGAGTCTTGGCCATGGGCTCTGTTTTCTTCCCCGCCAGTGGTGGCCGCGCTCTTTCTCTCCACTGTCTCGGCCTGTTCGACTCGAGGCCCGCGCCGTTCACGAGAGGTGCGTTGATCTCTTCCCCCCCTTGGTCGTTTCTCGGGAGAAGACGCATCCATTACACGCTGCCGTTAGGTCGCCCGTCGGCGTGTTGCTCCCTCGCATCCGTCGGAAGGCCTGGCGCTCCCTCCCCAGGAGCGCGCTGCAGGGGCCCCCCACGACGACATGCCATCGACATCGTGCTGGCTCCCCGTGCTTCTCTCTCCCTGACCCCCCCCTTGATCGTCCCACAAACACCCCCCCTCTCCTCCTCCTCCTCCTCCTCCTCCTCCTCCTCCTCCTCCTCCTCCTCCTCCTCCTCCTCCTCCTCCTCCTCCTCCTCCTCCTCCTCCTCCTCCTCTCCCCTCCTCCTCCTCCTCCTCCTCCTCCTCCTCCTCCTCCTCCTCCTCCTCCTCCTCTCCTCCTCCTCCTCCTCCTCCTCCTCCTCCTCCTCCTCCTCCTCCTCCTCCTCCTCCTCCTCCTCCTGCTGGGCAACGCCCGAGAGGCCCGCCGCATCTGTCCGCTTGGCGTGCCCCGCCGCCCCGCCCGCGCCTCCGACGAGAGGCTGCGGGCCCCCGCCCTGCGCCGCGCCTGCCGGGGGCGTGCGCGGCCTCCAGGGCGCCGCCGGCTGCCCTCTGGGGCCCCCGTGGAGCGCTTCCCGAGGCAGCTGCGTCGTGACATCGCGCGGCGGCGGGCGACCCTATCTCCAGATCCGCCCTACTTCTGGTTTTTTTCCAATTTGAAATTGCGTCGGAAATCCACTTATAAGAAGCCGAAAAAGTAGGGCGGAAATTTCTGCACCCAACATAAAATAGAGCGAACATCCCCAGAAGTAGGGCGGAGACAACAACAGAAAAGTAGGGCGGAAATTGGCATCAGCGGGGCTTGAAAAGTAAGGCGGAAATTCCAAGCCCTGCTTACGAATTTCCCCAAAGTAGGGCGGATCCGGAGTCAGGGGAGGGGGGGAAGCGAGAAGGGGCGGGCCTTCTCAGGAGGCTCGGGCGTCCCCCAGCCTTCGGAGAGATGTCCCGAGCCTTCCCTGGAGGCAGCAGGAGCTTCTCAGGAGGCGCAGGGGGCTTCTGAGAAGTCCCGCCGCCTTCTGAGAAGGCCTTCTCCTTCTCATTTTCACACCTCCCCTCGCTCGCCGCCGAATCATGCTCGCCTTTTTCCTGCCATGTACTGTGGCATCGTGCTGGGTGCCTTCGCACGACGAGAGGGGCCGCACATCGGGCCGCGCGTGCTCGAGCAGAGAAGTTCGTGCAGTTAGACTTTCCCCGCTTGGTCTCACTCAGCGCAGCGAGGGAGCTTGATAGGAGGTGGCAGCCATGATGTACGCCGCGGCATGGCCAGCTCTGGAGACGAGGCTGGTCCTTGTCGACAGGTCGGCCCGCCCTCTGGCGCGCCGGAGCTGAGATTGCGGCTCTCCGTAGCTGGCACTGTGCTGGCCCGCTGGGGGCGTAAGGGCCAGCCTGGGCCCGGGGGGGGAGCGGCCCGTCTTGTTTGTTGCGCCGTTGTGGGGGTCAGGCGACAGGCCTCGGAAGGAATTTGCGAACATTAGTACCAGATTCATCTGTCAATGCCCCCTTCCCCAAACGATCAAATTTGTCGGTGGGTTTGATGAGTTGCACTTCGTCCGCAGTCTTCCTTCTGCGTGCCCACTTTAAACTTGTAGCCGTTTCCCTCAACCGGATTTGTTGCACCCCATCCCCAAGTTTTTTTAACAGGTTGACCGTTGAGGAAAGTGTGGGAATTCGGGGTTCACCTCCAGGGTGCTATCGAGCGCATCCCTATCGGGGATGGACGCCCCCCTCATCGTACGTCTCCGAGTCGGGCCCCAGACGTGTGGCCCAGTCGAGGGTGCGACAGGTTCTGGGATGGGGGTCGCCACGCCCCTCGTGGAGAAGATCGGTCGGAGGCCCCCTGGCCTGGAGGTCCGTGGGTGAGCACATCCCCGCCCCGGGAGGTGGTCGAAGCCCCGGGAGGGGGGCCGACGCCGCGGTCGAGCCTGCCACGGCGGGGGAGGTGTGCCAGCGTCCCTCCTGGCGTCACCTCCTCGTCCGCACCCTGCCCTCTGCTGCACCCGCTTTGCTGCAGCAGCGCTGGAGGATTCCTCGGCCGTGCGCCGACGCATGCCGAGAGGCGCCGTCGCTGGCGCCCTCCAATCGTGGCGTGCCGAGGACAAGTTTTGATGGGGGCACCGCAGCTTCTCCCCAGATCGTTGAAGCGTCGGTCTCAGCGGGGCATTGCCTTACCTCACCTCCCGCCCCGCCCCCGCCCCGGGGTGCTTCTGGGCGCCCTGGGCACGGCACTGGGAACCACGTGAAACCCATGGCCGGTAGCGGCGCGCCGGGCCTCGGAAGCGCTGGCGCGGCGCGGCCCAGCCCTCTGGATCGCGCTCCGCGCCCCGCGCCGCGCACTGCACGCTGCGCGCTGCGCGCTGCCCGCTGCGTGCGGCGGTCCGCGCGCCGCCCGCCGCGCGCTGCGCGCTCCGCGCCGCGCGCTGCACGCTGCGCGCGCCGCGCCGCGCGCTTCGCGCTCCGCGCCGACGCTTTGCGTTGCGCGCTGAGCGCAGCGCGCGGCACGCCGCGCGCTGCCCGCTCCATGCTCCGCGCCGCCCGCCACCGGGCTGGACTCGGTCTGGGTGTCCGTCGGGCGTCGTCGCCGTCGTCGTCCGCGCGCGGCCCCAGCGGACGCCATCGCTGGCACTGTCGTCGTGTCCGTCGCCGTTGCGGTGGCCAGAGGCCGCCCCTCCGTTCCCTGCCTGCACGGCGTTCCGCGGGGTGGCGCGTCGGATGTATGCCGGCTCTTGTGCCTCGGCGTGTTCGGAGCAGCGTGCGCACCCGCGGGGGGCGAAGGCAACCGCCGCGCACCGCGCACCGCGGCCCGGGCCAGAGCGGTCGCCCTTGGGGGCTGGCGCGAGGGCGCGAAGACAGCCCCGCGTCGGGCACGCTGCGGGGCGCGGGGCGCAGAGCTGGGCGGCCCCGGGTGGCGTGTTCCCTCGCCCTCCTCGCCTGCCAAAAACTGCCCGTCGTGTTTTCTTTGCAACGAGAGGGCGACGACGACGACGACGACGACGACGACGACGACGACCACGACGACCACGACGATCACGACGACGAACAGGACCACGACCACGACGACCACGACGACCACGACGACCCGCCCCTCCCCCCGACGCGCGGCGAGGACCAGCGCTGGGAGCTGCAGCTGGACGGCGGCGGGCCCTGCAGGCTGCTGCGGGCCGAGAACCTCGAGCCGGCGCCGGCGGACCCCGCCGGCGCGGCCGCGGCTGGCGCAGGCCCGCTGCTTTTACCGGCTTCTGGTTCCCTTGACTCCAGATCCGCCCTGCTTTGGCTTTTTTCGTGAGCGGAAAAGAGGGGGGGTGATGACTAGGGGGGGGTGGATTTCATGGCGCGGGCCATGATTTTTCCCCAGATTTGATGGCGCCTCTTCTTATTCCATTACGTCCCAGGCCCCCCCGCTGGGCCGCGCACATGCCGCCGGTCATGATTTGCACCCCCCCCTCTTGGACACCCCCCTCTTGGCCGCTCCCGATTTTTTTCCAACTTAAAACTGCGTCGCAAATCCACCTCTAAGGAGCCGAAAAAGTAGGGCGGAAACTTCTGCACCCAACATGAAATAGGGCGAAAATCCACAGAATTAGGGCGGAAACAACCACAGAAAAGTAGGGCGGAAATTGGCATCAGCGGGGCTTGAAAAGTAAGGCGGAAATTCCAAGCCCTACTTACGAATTTCCCCAAAGTAGGGCGGATCCGGAGTCAGGGCTTCTGGGAGGCCCTCGTCGCTACCGCCGGCTTGACTTTGAAATTCTGGCCAGGGGGCAGAGGGCTGGGGAGCAGCGGTATCGGTAACTGTTGGATCCCCCATCGCCCTCTCCCCTCACTCGCGGGTGCCTGGACAGCGGGGGGACTTTGCACGAGGTCCTCCCGCTGACTTGCCCAACGTTGACGTCCCCCCGACGATTCGCGGCGCGCAGAGGGGAGCAGGGGGAGGGGGGAAGGCTTCTTGGAAGCACCCCTGCTTCTTACAAGGCGCGGGCCTTATCTGTATATGCAGGGCCGGCGCCTTCCAAGAAGCAGCGTCCTTCTAAGAAGCCTTCCCCCCGCCCCCCACCCCCTTGTGCACGCCGCCAAGACGAGCCGCTCGCTCCTCATGGGGGGTCCGGGCCCTCCGTGACACCCCTCCGAAGGGCCTTCGGGGGATGGAGATCAGATCAGCGCCATCGGAAAGGATGGAGGGGACGGGTCGTGGGGAAACCCAGACGGAGGAGGAAGCCCTCCCGTCGGGTGCAGGAGAGTGCTGAGGGTTGCCAGGTGGTTTGCGCAGGTGCGGTCCTGCAACGCACCACGGCGGCGACACCAGGGTGTTGCTGAAGGACGTGCACGTTGGCTGCGCTGGGCCAGGGCGGTCCTCGAGACCTTCTGGCCCTCCGCCGATGGAGGGGACGGGTGGGATGTCAGATGTGGTGCGAGTGCGCCCAGCTTGACCCTACTCCTTCCCTCCCCTCTCCTCACTCTTCTTTCCTCTTCTCTTTCCCTGCATGTCTCCTCCCTTACCTTTTTGTTCCCCTGATCCTGAGGATGGGGTTCTTGTTATTACTTAGACCGCGCGGAATACCTCACACTCCCACCTCCCACCCTCAGGTCATCATTCTCTGACTCACCCACATGTAGACTCACTCATATTCAGACTCATTCATACTCAGATGCACTTGCTCGTAGATTCCTGATACTC